>JAQZBX010095829.1:0-11870 GCA_029593785.1 Cabassous unicinctus
AAAAAAGGTATCAATCCCATGGTATAGCTTCCAACAAAGAGCATGTGTAAAACAATATCCTCTCGTTAGCTCAAGGACAAGGAAGAGAGCTTGCAATAAGAGAGTAAGATGAAACAGGGCATAATGAAGAGACATTTGCCTTGTCATATTCCCATGTTATCCATGAGAAAGAAAAGGAAATTTGACAAAGGAGGTCATCTTGCTCATAGATTTGTATATGCTCTTAGAGAATAAATACATTTGTTATTCCTTTGACACCTGTAGTACCCAATATTGTTGCCTTCTTAACTCCGGTACCCATGTCAACTAAATTTGACTATAAGAGTCTTAATTTCAGCTTTCTTTTCTATATTTTTGACAAAAATTCAAGGATCCTCTTTGTCTTTACCTACAGTGGCTTTCAATATCTTTGGCAATGGATTCCTCTAGGATTCAGAGATTTATTTGCTATATTTTCTCAGCATTTACAAGACAACCTAAAGACTTTCCCCCTACATCTGGGATCCATACTAATGCAATATGTGGATAAAGTATTTATAGTGGCTAACATCTTACATGCTTGTAAAGAAGATAATTTGCTTTACTACAACTTTTAGCCCCCCAAAGATATAAAGCCTCCCTGGGAAAATTGCAATATTGTCAAACTGAAGTCAAGTATTTGGGATATTTGTTATCAGTCGATGGACAAAACATACCTCTGCCCTGAAGCCAGTCAACAGTTTACAATAAGGCATCCTACCACTACAACAAACAAAATACCCACCTGTTTTGGGTGGGTATTGCAAGCAATGAATCTTGCCTTTTCTGTAAAGTTTAAGCCTCTCACTGAGATGTTACATGATATATCATCAGAATCATCAGACCCTATATTGTGGACAAAAGAAGCTGAAAAATATTTCTAGCCCTTAAAGTAGCTATGTTTCCCCACCTGTATTAGGTGTTCCTAACTTTGATATACATTCCATTTGCTTTTTCATGAGACCAAGGGAGTTCCTACTGGTGTGCTTACTCAAAAATTAAGCCCTGACTATAGGCCTATTGCTTACTTTTCTGTTATTGGATTCTGTTGCTCTGAGGATGCCAGGATGTGAGTAGAAGCACTCACTCTTGTGACTGAAATTGCTCAGGCTCTAGCATATATGTCATGCTGTTACTGCAATTTTACAAATTCATAAGACAACACTTTTCACTGTGCTGCCAGAATACCTATGAACAACCCTCATTATCTAATCCTAGTGTTATTTTGGGCAGTTATAATCTTCTGAGCCAGCCACTCTGTTGCCAGAACCTGGACAAATAGGTGAACATGACTATTTCACAGTCATAGTAGACAATACTCCACCTCAGTCTGATTTATCTGATCTATCTATTCTCAATGATAGCTTAATTTCTGTTCACCCAAGAATCCACACAGGGAAATATAAAAGCATCTCATGCATTGGTTAGTTCTCATGAGGTATTAGAGGTATAGGTTTACCCAAACATAAGTCAGTACAAGTGGTGGAACTCATGGATGTTAAGGAATTTGTTAAATTAGCTAGCAATCATAAAGTGAATATCTATATTTATAATAAATATGTGTTTGAGTCTGTCATGCTATCAGCTAAATTTGAAAGAATAGAGGCTTTCTAACATCAGCAGGAACTAAAATATCACATGGGAAAATAATTGTTGATTTACTAGAGTCATTGCCACCTCCACAACAGATATCTGTAATTCATTACAGAGCTCATACCAGACAAGATGAAATATCTAAAGGAAATTAGTTTTCCTTTAGACAATCCATGAAAAGGGCTACTAAGTTTTGGACTGGAGAAATTGATATCCATTATTTCTAAGCAGGAATTACTCATATTCAGAAATATGTGATACCCCAAGAATTAGAAAAGGGGAATTAAGAACACCACAGCAATATGGAAATTACTTGATAGGATTATTTGTGTATCAAAATTGTATGTTTGGATGGCTTTTTTAGTCCACTAAAATCGAATTCAAACAACTATACCCTAAAGAATTCTTTGGCTAATTTATGCCAAGTCACTGGTTTATGGTGGCCTAAAGCTTTACCATTGATTTTATTATAAATAAAGTCAGCTCCCTTTACTTTCATACCTGATAGAATGGAAAACAGTCATAATCAGGTAAAATAATAAAAACAGTTGTTTGTTTCCTTGGGCTCATTTCATCATGGTATGGTCAGATGCTAGAAAAATCTCCCAGAGAAGTTAGTTCATCAAAATTGACCAGGAAATCAAAACTACATCCAAGTGTTACAATGGATGGATATCACTGAACTTGGAAAAACCCTACAAGGTGTTGATGATAATAACTCATATTGCTATAGCAGTAATATTATGATGTTCTTTCATCATTTGTAACAAATGTCTCACAACAATGCAAAGTGTTGGTGGTGGGGCGATGTATGGGAATCCTATATGATATGCATGATTGTTTTGTTAACTCACAAATTCTCAAATAAAAAAAAGAAATTTAAAAAATGTAAGTTAGGCCAGAAAAAAAATGTACAGGAAAAATTAGCAATCATTGCTTTAAAATGTATACTGCTTTGGACTTTTTGGTTATGGAGAAAACTAAGAACACCTCAAGAAAAGCAACACAGTGCAAATTGGATGGAATATCTGAAATTATAAAATAATTTCAAAAGAAGTTCTGATTGTGGAGCAACTGAACTTACTGTAACTTTACCGATGAATATTGAAAGATGTGACAAATCTTATGTGGTAGAAACACTGTCAAGAGCAACTATAAGAGTTACTGAAAAAGAATTATGATGAACATAATGCCAGAGTAAGCCTGGTAATAAACTATAAAACACTGGATGTCAGAGCCAGCTTAATGTAACTAATGACACAATTTGGATATCTGCTGTTTTTTAAATGTAGGGAGTTTCATAACATCTGTAGTTTAAATTCCATATAAATAGAGTGAAAAATAAAATCCAACTTTATAGGCACTTGCTGGCTACGCATATATTTTAACTATTTATTTTCCTCAATAATAAAAGTTGTTAATTATGTATTTATGAATTGTTGTGTTCCTTTGTAACCCAACAATTTGTTGACAGGCACGGAATTCCTCAAGAGAGCCGTTCTTCTGGGCAATTTTTTGGAGGATTTGTTGCTACTTTAGATCAGGTAAGGGACCCTGACAGTTTGCTGAAACCTTCAATTCCCTCCAACTACTCTAAGTTCCTTTCTGGTATGCCTCTTTTTAAATGGCTTGTTTCATTCTGTCATGTTTGGAATGCATATGATTATGAAAACTGTTTTCAATGGCTAGAGGAAGGCAGTTTTGAAAAACATACATTGGAGTACTCATGGGGACTTTCAGGAAAAATCCCACTCAAAACAAATCCATTTGTTGATATCTCCGGATGAATTTTACTCAGGGAATAAACAAAGAATGAATTAAACAGCCATAAGGAACAAATTAAGAAACTGGAAGGAAAGATGAAGAAATAGAAAGATTTTTCTCTCTCTCCAAGTTCTCATACGTTTTCTGCTTTTGCTCTTTCGGATCCCTCCCTGCCCTTTACCCTTCTTTGTTTCAAACTGGGACTTGGTAGGAAGGGAAAATAGACTCTTGAGATGATGGCTCACTTTGGCTATGGGACCTGGAATGACTTCTCTTTGAAAATGGGAAAATTGTCAGCCTTATTCTAATATCCTGATACAGGGTGTCTGAGTTCTGATTGTATTTCTGAGATTCTGCTTAAATCAGACATGCAACACATAGCTTATTAAAGCAGAACTTATTAGAAAATAGCAAGGAGCCAGTGAGAAGTTGGATAAGAGACTGTGTCCTAGAATGAAAACATTGGGATGGGAACTTGGCAAGTGGAAACTTGGAAGAAAGGGATTAAACAAGAATTCAGGCTACTCAAGGGCAAAACTGAAACTGAAACCACAGTGACATAAAAACTTATTTGTTTTTCATATCATCATGAATAAAATCAGCCCTGGCCCTTTTAAACCCTAGACCAAATTATTGAAGACTATATGGGGAAATCTCTGCAGATTTTCAAGGTTCTTTCTTTGATCTGCTTTCCATTATCTAGTGTTCTGCCATGGAAACTCCAGCCACTTTTCATCAACCTGGATTCCAAGCTCCTTCTACTCATCTCAAGGAGACCAGTGGAGTTTGCCTACGCAATAACTTAAAAACTCTCTTCAGGCAGTAAGTAGTGGTAATTAAGGACTTACTTTGTTTTTTTTTTCAATTCTCTGGAATCCTGTATGCATATTACGTGTAATGTCTTCATAAACATTTGTTTCATATATTTATCCAGAGTTTTTACTTGATTAAGGCCCTGATTGAATTACTGTTACTTCATCTTTGCCAGAGTTTGACAGACATTTTTTTCTTTAGATTTTTTTAACTCTCTGCCATCCATTCTACCACTTACTATATAATATAGCCATTACACTTATAGGTATTTTCTCAAGAGAAATGGAAGCATATCCATAAAAGCTCTAAATATACTACCTCCCTACCTCACATCATAGAAAAAAATTTACTGAAAATGCTTCAAAGACCTAAATATAAGAACCAAAACTATAAAACTCCTAGAAGAAAAACATGTGAAATCTTCAGGACTTTAGCAATGGTGTCTTAAACTTTACATCTAAGCATGAGCAACAAAAGAAAAAAAAATAGATAAATGGGACTTCGTCAAAATGAAATAAAATTGTGCATCAAAGGACTTTATCAAGAAAGTAAAAAGACAATCTACAGAATGGGAGAAAATGTTTGAAAACTGTAAAGGATTAAATATACAGAATATATAAAGAACTGCTAAAATTCAATAATTAAAAGATAAACAACCCAATTAAAAACTTGGCAAATTCTTAAATAGACATTTCTCCAAAGACAATATACATGTGGTCAACAAGTACATGAAAAGATGCTCAATATCATTAGCCCTTTGGGAAATGAAAATCAAAACCACAATGTGATACCATTTCACACCCATTAGAATGGCTACTATTAAAAGAATTTAAAAAAAGAAAAAGAAAAGAAGTGCTAGAGAGGATATGAAGACATAGGAACAATAGGTCATTGTTGGTGGGAATGTGAAATGGTGCAGCTTTTGTGGAAACACATTGACAGTTAAATATAGAATTATTATATGATTGGAAATCCCACTTCTAGGAATATACCCGAAAGAATTGAAAGCAGGGAATCAAACAGCCATTTGTTCACTGAAGACCATAGTGGCACTATTCATAATAGAAGAAAGTTGGAAGCAACCCAAATATCTATCAACAGATGAATGGATAAACAAAATGTGGCATACACATGCAATGGAATAGTTATTTTTCAGTCATAAAAAGAATGAAGTTTTGTTACATGTGAAAACATGGATGAAACTTGAAGACATTATGTTGAGTGAAATAAGCCAGGCACAACAGGACAAATTTTGTTTGATCTTACCTATATGAAATAATTATAATATGCAAATTTATAGTCAGATACTAGAATAAAGTTCACCAAGGTCTGAGTGTGGATGCAGAACAGGGAGTTAATGCTTATTTGGTATAGAATTTCTATTTGGGTGATGGAAAAGATTGGATAATCAATGGTGGTGGTGGTAGCACAACATTGTGAATGTAATAAATATCAGTGAATTGTGTATTTGAAAGTATTTAAAATGGGAAATTATAGGATGTATAGGTTGTCAGAATCAATTTTAAAAATCTTATAGAACTGGATAATAGAAAGCCTTAACTAATGTAAACTATGGACTATAGTTGTTAGTATAATTATAATAATATTGTTTCATCAATATTATATGGCAAAGATACCATACTAATATAAAATGTTAATAATAGGGAAAACTATGTGTTTGGGGGTTATATGTGAAATGTATACATTCTGCTTGATTTTTCTGTACACTTACAACTGCTCTACTAAAAACAAAGAGGAAAGGAGAAAATAAACCTAAAAATGATAAATATAATATATTAGGAAAATCAATTGTGCATTGCCTGTGCAATAAGAAACAGTTGCAATAAAAATTCAGGAAAATATAAGAGGAATTGCTGCATGAAAGAACTTAGTGGGGAGATTTTTCTTGGAGCTGCTTTTGTATAGCAAGCATACTCTTTTACTTATATTGTAGGTACAATATTGTCCATTGCCACTGTCTTTGTCTGTCAAAGGGCTGCCGATGCAAAGTACCAGAAAATGTATTGGCTTTTATAAATGGGATTTTTTTTTGGTAAAAGTTTACAGCTCCCAGGCTGTGAAAAGTCCAGCTCAAGACACCATAAAAGGTGCTTTCTCACCAAAGTCAGTCGCCACGTGTTAATGCAAGATGGTGGGCGATCTCTGCTTGGTCTCTCCTTCCCCTCTAGCTGTCTCTCTCTCAGGCCCAGCTACTCCACATTCTTCCAGATTTCAGCTGTAAGCTGGCCTAGGGTTTGTGTCTTAGGGCTTCCTGTATCAGTCTTAGCTGTCCACTCTATTCCTAGTTTCAGCTGCAAGATATCAGACAAATGGCTCATCTCTCCCTGAGCCTTAGCTGTTTGAGCCTTTTTTCTTTCTGTCTCATGGCAGGATCAAACATAACAGAGCTCTCCCTTCCTGGGTCTGTCTCAGTCGATGTTTCTCTGTGTTTCCGTTTATATCAGACCCAGCAAGGGGACGGAGGTCCAACCTGAATTACATCTTACTGAAGTAGTCCAATCGAAACCCCTAAATTGATCTTATCAAGTAATCTAATCAAAGTCACTTCTGCTTAATTTAATGCAATCAAAGATTATCAAACTCAGAGGAATAGATTAGTTTACAAACATAATATTTCTCTTTTTAGGATTCACAAAATAATCTCAAACTGCTACGGCCACCTTCTTAAATCTCATAGATCAACAACAACAAAACAACAACAAAGTTTTCTAAAGAAAAAAAAAGAGTATATGCATCTACTCCATAGATCTTTATAGAAGCTATATTCATAATTACCAAAAGCTGAGAACATCTCAAAATTGTGTATGGGTGTATATTTTTGTGATTGCACCTATATATATATACACATATATATATGTGTGTGTTTGTGTGTACACTCACACAAAGGAATACTGCTTAGCAATAAAAAGGAATGAACTATTGGAACACAATACAATATGGATGACTCTCAAAATAATTATGCTCTGTAAAATAAACTAGACATCAGAAGAACATGTATTATATGAGTCTGTTTATATAAATGGTTGAAACTGCAAATTGATCTACAGCTACACAAAGCAGATCAGAGGATGCCTGAGGATAGGGGTTATGGAAGGAGGATCAGGATGGAGGCATTGTAATGAGACACAAAGAAGCTTAAGGAGGTGATGGATATGTTTAATGTCTTGTTTGCAGGTATGCTTTACAGGTATATTCCTATGTTAAAAATTATCAAATCATACACTTTGAATATATGTGGTTTATTTATGTCACTCACACTTCAATGAAAGTTAATAAACTAACAGAAATGAAAGGCATAGCCATCATGAAATTAAAACAAAAATAAAAGTAGATAGTAGTTAAATAGATTTTTTAAAAGACTCAATCAGAAACAGAGTGGGCATCATCACCATCCCAAACTTCTCAAGACTGAGGAATGAACAACTCTGGGGGAGTTGTTTAATTCAACCTTCCTGTTGAATTAAAAATAAGGGGGGAATGCAACTCTGGACTAAAGTAGAATTATTATTATTCTAGCAATGGAAGAACGTGTATCATTGAGGTAAAGGCAGTGGCCTCCAGAAGTTCTGAGGGGAGGGAGAAGGAAGAATAGGTGTAACTTTTGGCATTTTAACTATAGACCATGGTTAGAAGCAATGCTTTAATATGTTTTCATTAATTGTTACAAATGTACCACACTAATGAAAAATGTTGTTAATGGGGGAAATTGGGGGAGGGGGAAAGGGTGGGGTATATGGGAATCCCCTATATTTTTGATGTAATATTTATGTAATCTAAAGTTTCTTTAAAATACATATATATTTTAAAAAGACTAAGGCAGAAGTGTATCAATTTTTTAATTCTTCTATACTTAATAATTATACATTAAATAATGTGCAAACACAATTGCTACATTTCAGAATAGCTTAAATGTTTTCTTAATATTTAATTACTATTTATTGTGTATTTCTGGAGATTTTTATAATAATTTTTTGGTCTATTTTTATGTACAGATCTTATATAACAAGGTTTGCATTGAACATGGGGTTGAAAGCCATCACTGCTCCAAGAGGCAGTGGCCCTGCAGCTGAATAACATCTTTTCTCATTCTAAAAGAAAAGTTTTCTCAGATAAAACATATAGGCAAGGAGTAGATATAACTCCTTTAGGATTCCTGTTGAATTAAAAAAATTAAATAATAATAAAGTGTCTTCCTGGTGCTATGTTACCTTCTAACAAATGTACTTTTAAATATTGTATTAGTAAAGCCAATAATATTCATGAATGTGGAAAACAAAGTTAAGCATTATAATACAATGCAGATCAATACCATATTACCATATCTGGGAAAAGATCTCTGATAAGGAAGAAGTTTTCCAGAAGTTAGTTTTACAATACATATTTAACATGCAATATTTTCCCATCATTTCAATTTCATCGATGGTGAGATGCCAAAAGTAATCAGCATCTCATGCCCAAACAACAACTTGAACAAAATAGTTCTTAAAAATCAAGCATAGAATGACAATTATTCAATTATTCCAAGATGTTTTTCAATCAAAATCTATTCACTCATTCTAAAAGCATAAGGTGTGTATGTGTATATGTGTGCGTGTATGTCTGTGTTCCTTTTAATTTCATGAAGGGCTTTATCCAACTAGGGAGGGCTACTTTCCTCCTAAATAGACACTGTGAATGCTTTACTTATTCTATTTAATTGCAAGTTTAATAACAACAAGAATAAACATAATAAATAGTAATAAAATAATAGTTTCATAAAATAATATAATACAAATAAAAAATAATCGCTATCTCTAATGGTAGCATTTAATTTTTCCCCACTGTCTTTTAGAGGATGTAACTATGGATTCATGATTTTGTTATTTACTCAAAGCATTTCAGTTAGTTATAGTCCTTTTCCTTTTTTGTTACAATTTATCGCAAATTTGGCTGGAGAAATCCCTCAAGCTGGCTCTTGACTAATTTAGACCAACCTTTCTGGATAATTGAGTCTTCTTCTACTTCTGCCATAAGAAAATATAACACTAATGTCCTGGAATCAGTTATTTCTCTAAAGACCTCTTGGTTCTTTTAGCAGTGAATGTTATGTGGAAACCAAAATCTTTGGGTTAGGTGTGACCATTGCTCCTGAAGCATCATTTCTTCTTGTCCATTTCAGTAAGATATAGGTGTAGATACACATCTGCATATATGCAATATGTATTTTATATTAAAATATTGGATTATATTTAAAAATATAAATTATACTTAAATTGATGTTTAAAACATTAATTTATGTATGCATGCTTATACATTTCCAATTTGATCTATCTTATCTCTATCCACTGAAATATCACATATATATTTGTGTGCATGCACAGAGAGACTTAAAACATGCCATGTTATACATAATAACCTGCCTCTAGCTTTTTTCATGTAAGACTGTATCCTGGAGATCATTCCATAGTAGTACATAAAGATGTAACTTGTTTATTTAGAGATTCGTAGAACTTCATTGTGTGTATAACCCATAGTATATTCAGCCATCCACTATTGATGGATGTAAGTAGTTTCTAATTTTTTGTATTATAAGTAGGCCATTATGGGTAAGATTTTATATATGTTGTCTTGTATTTGTTGAGGTGTTTTGTTTAAATTTCAGAACTGGTAATGACATTTGTAATTTCATAAGATACTATAGTTTTCCTGAGCTTCTCATACAAATACCTTATACTTTGTTGGCTTAAACAAAGGGAATTTATTGCCTCAAGATTTTGAGGCACTATCAAGATAATGAAGATATATACATATCCATCAGCTTAAAAAACTTTCCTCATGTTTCTCTCGTCTCATCCCCCCATCCTATGGCAACAACTAATCTTTCTGTCACTAGTTTGCATTTCTTTGACACAATTAAATAGAATCATGCCTTATGTACTTTTACTAGCTTCACTCCCTAAACAAAATTATTTTGAAAATCGTCCATTTTGTAGTATTTATCAGTTGTTTTTTCCCTTTTGGTGCTTAGCGGTATTCATTGTAGGGCTATACAATTGTTGCCTTATCCTTTCAACTATTGATGGACATTTGGGTCGTTTCTAGATTTTGACTATTATCATTAAAACTCCTATTAACATTCATATATAATTCTTTTTATGGACATATACTTTCATTTTGCTTAGGTAAATACTTAGGAGTGGAATGGCTTCAGCATGTCATGTATAAGAAGAAATCATACAATATTTACCACTAAGTGCAATGTTAGCTGATCTTTTTTCATATATACCCTTCATCAAACACAGCAAAGTTCCCTTCTCTTTTTAGTTTTCTGAGAGTTTGCCTACTTGTTCTATAAATTATTGGAGAGAGATGTTTCCACATAATATTGCGCATTTGTCTACTTCTTTTTTTTTTAATTGTTAATATTTGCTTCTTGTATTCTCAGCCTTGCTATTAGTTGCATACAAATTTAGGAATGTGTCGCCTTTTTGAAGTACTGGTCCCTTTATAATTATGAAATATCCTCTTTATTTCAAATAATAATCCATTTTCTTTGTCCATGTTGCCTGGTATTAATATAGGAATGCTATCTTTCTTTTGCTGAATGTTTCTGTTGTAGATAATTTCCTATTCTTTGACTTTCAGCTTGTCTGCATCTTTATATTTAAAGTATATCTCCAGTTAATGTGACATATTTAAGCCAAACTTCCTCAGACTATATGAAAAACCATGCTTTTTTATTTGTAAGTTTTATCCATGTAATTGATAATTATTAAGTGTGTCTACCACTTGTTCTATTTTTTTCTTTTTTTCTTTGTTTACTTTTTTCCTCTCTATCTTCTCTTAGGTCAATCTAATACAATTTTTCTAATATGCCATTCTTTTTCCTCTTTTTGCTTTTAAGTTCTATTTCTTTGTTTTTTCATTTAATGGTTAATCTAGAGAATGCATTATGTATCCTTAACTTATGTCCTTCTTGAATTAATGTTATACAACTTCAAATAATGTGCAAGTAGCCTACAATGTTAGACAGTCACGTCCATTTATACCCCACCTGTAATTTCTGCTTTTTTGTCACATAATTTAATGCTATAGATTCTACAAATTCCACAGCACATTATTTTCCCTTGAAAAAGTAAATTGATTATCAAATTACTTAACATAAGGGAAATTAGCTTTTCAAAAGTATCCATCCACATATTTACAATTTCCGATAGTATTTATTTCTTGCTATAGATTTGAATTTGCCTATGGTATTAGTTCCATTCAGCATAAAGAACTTCCTCAAGCATTTCTTACACTAAATTCTCAGATTCACTTATTTGAGATGGATTTTGTTTTATTCTATCAGTAAACATTAAAGATGTTACTCCATTTGATCTGCATTCCTTTTTTTCCAGTATAAGAAACAGCTATCAATGTTGATGTCTATCTGCAATATATAATGGATCTTTTAAATCTAGCTGCTTTTGATATTTTCTCTACTTCTTTGTGTTTTTTTTATCATTTTAAATACTATGTTCCTAAGTGTGTTTATATTTATCATCCATGTGTTTTTTGTGTGTGTGATTTCTGGATAAGTTTGTTGATTTTTTGTTGTTTTTGTTTTGTTCTTTTAAATCAATAGTGGAAAAATGTTGCACAATTTTTTTTTTAGGCAAACTCACATTTATTACATCTGA
>JAQZBX010095830.1:0-11870 GCA_029593785.1 Cabassous unicinctus
TTCAGTTTTTCAGAAGCGTTTAAGCAAGATTGGTATGAGATCATCTTTCAATGACTGGTAGAATTCACCTGTGAAGCCATCTGGTTCTGGACTTTTCATTTTGGGGAGGTTTTTGAAGAATGTTTCAATCTCTTTATTTGTGATTGGTTTGTTGAGGTCCTCTATTTCTTCTATGGTCAGTAGGTTGTCTGTTTTTAGAAATTTGTTCATTTCATTTACATTGTTTAGTTTGTTGGTGTACAGTTGTTCATAGTATCCTCTTATAATCTCTCTTATTTTGGGGGGCGGGGGGTCAGTGGTGATGTTCCCTTCTCATTTCTGATTTTATTTGCGTCTTCTCTCTTTTTTCCTTGTCAGTCTAGCTAAGAGTTTGTAGGTTTTGTTGATCTTCTCAAAGAACCAACTTTTGGTTGTGATGATTCTATTGTGTTGTTTTTGGTTGTTGTTGTTCTCAATTTCATTTATTTCGGCTCTGATCTTGACTCTTTCCTTCTGCTTGGTTTGGGATTAGTTTGCTATTGTTTTATTTCTGATTTTATTTCTGCCATTTTATTTATTTGCATCTTCTCTCTTTTTTCTTTTTTAATCTTTGTTAAGGGTTTGTCAAATTTTTTTATCTTTTTGAAGAACCAACTTTTGATTTTGTTGATTCTCTCCATTTTCTGGTTCTCAATTTCATTTATTTCTGCTCTAATCTTTATTATTTCTTTCCTTCAGCTTGGTTTGCAATTATTTGGCTGTTCTTTTTCTACTTCTTCCACATATGTAATTAGGTCTTCTTCTTTTTTCATATAAGTGTTAAGGGCTATAAAATTCCCTCTCAGCACTGCCTTTAAGGTGTCCCATAGGTTTTGATATGTTATGTTCCCATTATCACTCATCTCAAGATATGTAATGATTTCTTTTGTAATTTATTCTTTGACCCACTGGTTATTGAGAGTGTATTGTTTAATCTCCATATAGTTGTTAATTTTCCCCTTTTCCATCTGTTACTGATTTCCAGCTTTATTCCATTATGATCAGAGAAAGTGCTTTGTATAATTTCAATCTTTTTAAATTTATTGAGAAATGCCTTGTCACCCAAAAAATGGTCTATCCTGGAGAAGGATTCATGAGCAATTGAAAAGAATGTGTATCCTGTTGTTTGGGGGTGTAATGCTCTATAAATATCTGTTAGGTCTAGTTCATTTTTCATATTATTCAAGCTCTCTGTTTCCTTATTTATCCTTTGTCCAGATAGTCTATCCAATGCAGAGAGTGGTGTATTGAAGTCTCCAGCTATTGTTATTGTAGAGATGTCTATTTCTCCCTTCAGTTTTGCCAGTGTGTGCCTCATGTATCTGACAAAACTGTCCTTCAGATAGCTGCATAAATATTATAGTTATTTCTTCTTGGTGAATTGCCCTTTTTATTAACATAGAATAACCTTCTTCATCTCTTATAACAGTTTTGCATTTAAAATCTATTTTGTCCAATATTAGTATCGCTACTCCCAATCTTTTTATTTATTGATTGATTGATTATTATTTGCATGGAATATCTTTTTCCAACATTTCATTTTCAAACTGGTTGCATTCTTACATCTGAGGTGAGTCTTTTGTAGACAGGATTTAGATGGCTCATAATTTTTTATCCATTTTGTCAGTCTATGTCTTTTGACTGGGAGTTCAATCCATTAACTTTCAATGTTATTAGTGTAAGGCATTACTTACTTTGTCCATTTTATCCTTTGGCTTTCTGTCATCATATCTTACTATTGTCTATCTTTTTACCCTTTAAGTTACCCTTCCTAATAATCTTCATTTCTACACTCTTCTTCAAGTCTCTCACCCTTGTCTTTTCCTTTCAGGTGGAAGCAATCCCTTTATTATCTCTTGTAGATCTGATCTTTTGATAACACTCTCTGTTTTTGTTTGTCTGTGAAGACCTTAAATTCAACCTCATTTTTGAAGGACAGTTTTGCCAGATAAAGAAATTCTTGGCTGGCAGTTTTTCTCTTTCAGTACCATAAATACATCATACCACTGCCTTCTGGCCTCCATGGTTTCTGATGAGAGATCAGTATTTAGTTTTATTGTGCTTCCCCTGTATGTGATGCACTACTTTTCTCTTACTGTTTTCAGAGAACTCTCTTTATCTCTGTATTTATCATTCTGAATAGTAGGTGTCTTAGAGTAGGTCTATTTGGAATTATTCTATTTGTAGTGCATTGTCTTCTTGGATATTGATATTTATTTCTTTCACAAAAGTTGGGAATTTGGGGCCATTTTTTCCTCAAATATCCTTTCTGCTCCTTTTCAATTCTCCATGTATAACATATATGTTTATGTGTTTCTTGTTTTTCATTCAATTCCCTGAGACTCTGTTCAATATTTTCCTTTTTTTTTTTTCTGTCTGTTCTATCTTTTCAAGTTCAGATGTTCTGCCCTTGGTTTCACTTATTTTTTTCTTCTGCCATTTAAAATCTGTTATATGCCTCTAATGTATTTTTAAACTCATCTATTGTGTCTTTCATTCCCATAATCTGTTAATTTTCTTTGCAGGCTTTCAAATTGTTCTTTATGCTCACCCAGTGTCTTCTTAAAATCTTTTATCTCTTTAGCCATATTTTCCTTCAGCTCCTTTAACTGATTTAGTAGATTTGTGTGATTATTATTGATTAACTGTCTTACATTCTGTGTCTTGTCAGGATTTTGGGGTTGTTCCTTTGGCTGGGTCATCTCTTCCTGTTTCTTAGTATGGCTTGTAATTTTCTGCTGATGTCTATGCATCTGATTATGTTAGTTAATTTACTCTGTCAATTTCTCTCTTGTGCCTAGTGGCTCTTCTTTGATTTGTGGTTCAACTTATTCTAAGTCTTTAAAATTGCCCAACTTAAGTTTTCAAAATAGGCCTAGGGACCCACTAATAGGGCGCAGATCAGACCCAAGGGTTCTGAGACTCCAAAATGCATTTTTTCCTCACATTTTCCTGGCCTGCCAGCAGTTGGTGATCTTTGGTGATTCTTCCCCAGGAGGTGTCTCTTTCAACCTCAACTTGCCCGTGATTCTGGTCTGGCTAGAGCCAAGATTCAAAGTGGACTCTGCTGGCCAAACTCACTAAAGAGAAACCATTCTGCCCTTTGCTGCACCCTCCCTATTCCTAGGGAGGAAGATGTCTGCTCCCCTCTCAGCTGGCTCCAGTGAGCCATGGGTTTTACCCAGGCTGTTTGCCTTGAGGGTGGGAAATGGGTGTCATTCCCGGCCACAGAGCTAGTAACTCACAGTTTTCATTTTGGCTTCTTCGTTTCTCTATCCCTTGCCCTCCTGGATGACGCACAGATTATTCCCAGTCTGCAGCTCCCTCAGATAGCTTTTTGTCCTTCTTCCATTGTTTTTGTAAGAGAGCTGAGCCCTGCCCACCCACCCTGACAACATCTTCCCAGAAGTCTCCATGTCAGTAGTCTTGACTTAAAGGTGTTTAGAGAATCAGCTCTCTGAATCTGTGCTTACACTTCAGAGGTGAAAGGCAATCAGGAGTTCCTGACAGTTCTTAGTTGCTGTATACATAGAAACGGAGGATTCAGTGTAAGTCCAAATCAGCTGTAGACCTGAAAGAACTCTGCTCCTTTCTCTGCCACAACAAAACCACAATCTGAGAGACTACAAAGACAGTGGAATCTTTTTTGTTTTTGTTTTTAATTTTAAACTTGTATTTTGAAATATTTTAGTTATTAGAAAAAATAATACAAAACCCATACAAAAAATTCCAATATACTCCTAACCTCCATATATCCAGACCAACAATTTTTATAAGATTTGTCACATTTGCCGTATCATTCTATATCTATCCGTCAGTCTATCAATCCATCCATCCAGCTATCTATCTATCCATTTATCTGTATGGATGTCTTTCTGTCTATCAATATTTCCTGAACACTTGAGTGTAGGCTGTATATATCATGCTCTTTGAACATTTTTTACTGCCATGTGTATTTCTTAAAAACTAGGATATTATTTATGTAAGGACCTTAAGTGCAGTTATCAGGTTCAAAAAATTTAACATTTCATATAAGGCTTAGAGTCTATATTCCAATTTTTTTCTATGTCCCAATAATGTCCTTTGATCTTTCTCTTCTCCCTTGTTTAACCCATCTGGAATCATGTGTGCCTTTAATTGCCATTGGTCTCTTTAGTTGCTTTTTTTTTTTTTTTTAATTGTGGGAACATATATATGACATAAACTTTCCCATCTCAACCATTCCCAAACATAGCATTCTGTGGGATTAATTATATCACTGTGTTGTAGTACTTTCACCACCTTCCATTCCTAAAAATTTCCCATTTACCCAAACAGAAACCCTACACCCATTTTGTATTAACTCCCAGTTCCCCCTGCCCCTCACCCCAATCCTGACAACCTGTACTCCAAATTCTGTTTCAATGAGCTTGCATATTCTCCAATATTTTATTTTCTTTGTAGTTATCATGGGGCTTAAATTTAACATCCTAAACCTATAACAATCTTGCTTGCTTTGATACTAATTTAACTTCAATAGTACACACAAACTATGTTCCTATACCCCTCTACTCCCCACCATTATGTAGTTCTTGTCACAAATTACATGTTTATGCATTATGAGTCCAAAACCAATGATGTATCATTACATTTTGTGCATTTCCTTTTAGATCCTGTAGGAAGTAAAAAGTGAAATTACAAACTAAAAATACAATAGTACTGGCATTCATATCTACCCTTGTCATTACCCTTACTAGAGAGCTTTATTTCTTCATGCTACTTCAATCTGTTGTCTATTGTCCTTTCCTTTCAACCTGCAGACTCTCTTTAGCATCTTTTGGAGGGCCAATCTAGTGGTCACAAACTCCCTTTTTTGCACAAGCATCTTGTCTTGGGCATGTGCATGTGGCCCTGGGAATTCCCCCATTTAAATGGCTATGAATGTCCCCTCTTCCCTAGGAAACAGTTTCCTTATGGTCCTGGGCACTACAATGTTTATCCTACAGCCAGCAATCCCATCCCCAGGCAGCCATTTGATTGCTTTCCCACCGCGTTCTATAGGTGAGCTCTGTGAGCTGCCTTCTACACTCGGGGCAACTTCTGGGATGGCAAGTCCCTCAGGCCACCAGCAGATAGATTGGCCAGGACATACATGTTCCCAGTGTGTGCACAGGGGTTGCTCTGCTCTCTCCAGAACCAGGACAAGGAATCTGCACCGGGAACATGGGCCAGCTCCATGCCCAGCCGGCGAGGGGTAGGGGAGGGTACAGCCAGAGCACATGAGATCCTGCCTTTATAAGTGGACTTTTTCTTGATTTCATGCTTGCCCTGTTACTACAGACCTTTAAATGACTTCTGGAGCTTTGAGAAAGATGCTTTAGCTGGGTTTTGCTGGTTGTTCAAAGCTTCTTGATGGGACAGAGCCCTGAAGCATCTCACTCCTCATTTTGATCGGGATGGGGCCGGCAGTGGAGTCTTGAAACCTACCTGGCAAATAAGCTACTGGCCCAGGAGAGGCATCGCAGAGTACTAACTAAAGCACTCTTCTACTCTTTAAAGTACAGCAGAGTATTTTTAAAATACAGCAGGCCTATTGGGGACTGAGGGACTGGGAGTTGTAACATCCCAAGATGTTACTTCAGATTCCTTTGTGGTCACAGCATCATCAAATTTCTGAAATCTGTAGAAGTCTTGGACTAAAGATGCCGGGATGCCTTTGGAAACTTGAAGTTACCAATCTGGGGGCAGCTTGAGTGGCCATCCATCTTAACCCAAACTACAAGAGCTTTCCTAGAACTTGTGCATGAACTGGCAGAAGAGACGAAGCAGGGTTGAAACAGAATACAGTTCAGAACTAAATAACATCACATATATGAAGAACATGGCACAATGCTTAGCATGTACAACGTACTCAACACGAAGATCTGCTGTTGTTTTGGGTGGAGTTGGGTCAGGTTGAAGTTGGGTTCAGGTTGAGGTTGAGATTGAGGCTAAGGTTAGTTTGGTGTTGGTATAGGTGAAATATATGGAATCCTCTCAAATTGTGATCGTATTCAGATTCCAAGCCACTGATGTCTAAAATAGAACAATATCTAAGATATTCTAACTTTCCAACTCAATTATGAGTTTCTTTAGGAGTAAGGCCTGTATCCTAAAGTTCCTTTATCCCTACAGTAACTAGTTCTGTGCTATACGTATAGAAAGTGTTTGGCAAATATATAACTTCCTTAAGATGTTGACAGTGTGACCAGATCCTTGAAGTTATCATCAGGTGATTTTGTGACTCAGAGAGGGCAGAGATATCTCAGGAGCTAGAAGCCCAAGAAGCCTCTATTTCAACTGTCTGGACCATTTGTCTGATTGAATTCTACACCCAAAGCAGCCATTTATACAAATCTGCAGGCCAGGGGTCTCAAGTGAACTCTGAAATAACCAATAGGACTGCCACCTTGAACACCTTCATTGTTCTTCTACAATGGCTTCAGGCCCACAGGTTGCCACATCTAAGGAGACTGTGCATAGCAGAGACATTTCCCAGAAGCTGGTGGAGACATTGTGTGAGTTGTTCCTACTTACCTAATTAAAATAACAAAGTAAAGACACAACTCCGTAAAGGTTAGCAATCCAGTCCAGCCCCAATTCAATATGTGTCTGCGCATGAGCACCTGGAGGACATGTTGGCTTCACTTCTCCAAGGTGAAAGCACTCCAACAATATCGACTCTACTTTCTCCTTAGTGCTCACCATCACCCCAGAGCAAGGAAAAACTAGCAAATGTCATACCAAAAATATACATAAATAAAACAAAAAACCCTGTAACTGTTTGTGGTGCCAAGGGGCAAGGGAAAATGGGAGGGGATCATGAAATTCTGAACGATGAGGCTCTCAATGGGTGTCTCCTGGCTCCACATTGCTTAAGCTTCCCAACTGAGCCATCTCCTCCACACAGGGGTGCCCGCGGGGTGCCCTGATATCTGGTGATAGCTGCAGGGAGGCTGCAGGCCAGGCCCTCAGCCGCAGGTAAGAGCCAAAGTATAGAGCCAAGGCCCTGTTAATCAGGATTAGCCTAGAGGATGCCAACCACAGAAACTTCTTCACAAACAAGCATCTTCATGTATACTTCTAAAAGAAAACAAAACACTCATTTTCTCAGATGGAGTCATCTGGCCTCGTAGATCTGGAAAAGATATTTTTAACCCAATCATGGAAACAAACTAGGCAAACCCTAAAAGCTGTTAAGGTGAGTCTAAAGAGACCCTCGCAGCCCAGCTAGGGGGCCTGTTCCTGCAGCCTGCCTTCCCTTTCTGAGTTTAATTTTTCTGGGAAATCTCTGCTTGTGACCAAGATTGGAACAGTCTCTGTAGGCAAATAGAGACATGCGGTCACTCTTTAGGCCAAGGAGGCAATTTTATTTATTTTATTTATTTCCAGGAAAAAAAACTTTTTTTTACCCCACTAGACCAAGGAATGCGTTTTGTTTAACATACCTCAAAACTTTTGTCCAAATCTGTTTTCTCCCTTCCTCCTTCCCCTGTTTGCAGAGGAGCTGAGGGCTGGCCTGAGAGCAGAATCCTCCCTTGAGGCAAAGCTTAAGCGTGTGTAGGAATCCTGAAGTCTCAAATATGTAGCACTTCATCTGGAATATCACAAAAATCCAGGGGATGGATCCACACCACTAGCCATCACCTAGAATATCTTTCAGTTTACAGACTTACCGATTACATGCAAGGACCCATTAGGATGTGCTGTATGAGTGGGAGTCCTGGGCAGCAGAGAAGTTCCAGAGTTTTTAAACACCTGAATATCTTTGGATTTTAATTTCAGTTTCTCTGTATCTCAGTATTAACAAGAAGAGAAGAAAAAAACAAACCCCACGAAGGAAAGATGCTAGACCTTTGGATGGGCAACTGAGAGCCTGTGGGAAAGTCTCTCACCTTCAGTCTGCCCATACGGAAAGAGATCCTTTAGAGTTTATCGTGTAAAGGGAAAACTTGGGAATCAATTTGCCAATATTGAAATTGTACGGCTCAGAAAAATCGATAATTTGTTTCAAAATATTTAGATCATCACATTTTTTGAAGAAAATCTCACAGATGATCACAAAGACAAAATTTTACTTATAGTATGTACCTACTGGACACAATATAAACTATGCCCTCTAAATCAGAAGAGGCTGTGTGTGCATACAAGAATATCTGTATAAGAATCTGCTTGATCAAACTTACTCTTTGAAGATATTTTTTGGTTACCATGTATAAAGCACACTGTGTGGACACCTGACTTTTATTTTAATCTTTGAGCCAAAGCAGAGGTGGATGTTTTTCAGAACTCTATGTCTTAAAATTATAACTCTTCATTTTGATCAGACTTTGCAGTATATGTAAATAGCAAACATGCACAGCATCTTGCTGATAAAAACAAGTTGTTTTAATGAAAACATAACCTGAAAATCAGGCAGTATTTTTTGGAGGGAAAAGACATTGGTTGAAACAGCAGTATCTTATTGACATTAAAAACAGTTGACATAACTCTGCAAGGATGCTGAAATTTAACTTTTGTGTGTTTTTATTATACCCAGAGTATCAAAGATAACAGAATTTATTCATAGAATGACAGTCATTGAATTCAGTTTTCTGGTACAATTTTCTTCCCATATACACTCATAAAAAATGTGATGGGTGAACCATTAAGAATGCTTAAAGCAGGCCCTGATGTATGCCCACACAGAGAGGACAGATAGATTGCAAAATGTGTATGCCTTTTACAGTTTTTACAGTATTAATAAGGAAACACTATGATTACCAATCAAAAAAGACTCAGGAGTGCTGCCTGTAAAGTGCACCATTATAAAGATTTATGTCTGTATCTGGGGAGTAATGTGGAGCATCGATATTTTAAGGAGCTCAGTTCAAAAATCTCTTTATTCAATGAAAGCCTGAGAGAGTGAACTATCTTTTTGCCTGTGGCAGAAGTATGTGTATCGTTAGTTTATGATCCATATGGTAGGAAGAAATAGCCTTGGTTTCCCAAATATTAACCACAACTTGAAAAAGGATTGCAAGGGAGCTACACAAGTTTGCAGCAAAGTTGCCTATCACAATGAAAGGTGAAGTAAGTGGTGTGGGATTACCTGCTCAGCGAAAACCAGTGCTGGTTATCTCCTGACCTAGGCCCCATGCTGGGTAGTGTGTAGAGTGGGTGAGTCCCACCCAGAGCCCACAGCCCCAAAAGTGCATCTTTCACTCTTTGAAAGTACAGGGTTTCAGCCTTCGAGAGGTGAAGTATAAGTCCTTAAGAGGAAAGTCCCTATATGATTCCAGTGTGCTGCTACTATCACCCTACAGATGGTATCATGAGAGTAAATGCCCAGAGAAGGTCGCATTTCCCAGTTTATAGCAGTAGTCTACACGCATCCTCAACGTTTCCGAATCCGTAGCCATGCAGAGTTTGACAATCAGTGCCCCCTACCTTCCAAGCCAATGTGAAAGCTTATTGTAGTAGCGAGGACCTTCCTTCAACCAGAACCTGCCCAAAACAATCTGTGCGGTCTTGAAGCATTGTGCTGCGAGGTTCCATGGTTAGAGCTTTCTCTCTCTTGCTCAACACCAATTCTGGAAGTAGGGAGGCCAGGGCTAGTGCAGCTAATTGAGGAAGGCTCTTTCCATCTTCTGGCTCCACCATTCTTAGAGTGCAGCTTTCTTCTTGCTGATGGTAAGTGACTGCTGCACCTCCAGGCATGGTATCCGACCAAACAGGAAGAGAAGGAAGAGGCCAAGCGCAAAGACCAAGATGCCTTCTCCTCTCCAGACACTGTCTTTTATATGGGAAGAGAAGCTCCAGGAGCACTCTCAGCTGCAAGGAGGTCTGGGAAATCGCATTTTGTTTGTGTTGTTTTAGTTGGACTCAATGACACATGAAAGTAAAGTGGAATTGAGGTTAAGTAAGGAACTAGTAGTGTCAGCCCAAAATTTGTAGTTGTTTTTAATGCACCAGAAAGGGATTTATTCTAATGCCTATAGCTATGCTGACCAATACAATAGCCACTAGCCGTGTGGCTAATTAAATTTAACTTGATAAGAATTAAATTAAATTAGAAACTCAGGTCACACTTCCCGTATTCAAGTGCTCAACGGCCACATGTGGCTAGCGGCTACCAACTGGATAGTGCTGGTCCAAAGCCCTCTTTCCAAGAAATGGATGTCTGTGTCTTCTGAATCCTCAGTTCAAGGCCATTTTCTTTACTTTTGTGTTCAATGGAAAAGAAATAGCAAGTCTCCGCCTTTTATGTAAAAGTACTTTGAGATCATTGCATCACTACTAGATTACCTCTTGTCTTAGCTTAGGTTCCTCCAAAGGCAGAGGCTAAGAAAAGACTGAGGTACAGGTAGTTGGCATGGGGGACTGTATTCCCCCTCTCCCTCCAAAAAACAAAGTAGGAGTGAAGAACAGGGAGAATGAAAACAGGTAGAAGAAAAAGTCCACATAGAAGGGTTACCATGGCTGCTGCTCTGGGCAGCGGGAACTCAACTCCACTTGACGCATGGGACCTCTGGGACCTCTGAGACGCATGTAAAATGCACAGGATCATCGGTGCAGAAGGCTGGGGTATTTGCCCACAAGCCCCCATGCCCTGTTGGTGGAGGGTGGCCACTGGGATGCTAGATCCCCTGCTCTTCCGGGAGGTCTCTGTGCACTGGCCAAGTGGCTCCCACATCAGGCAAAAAAGTGAGTAGATGCCTGATTGGAGCTCCAGGTGAGGCCCGCCAGGAACACAGCACCGTTCATCAAGATGGTGGGCCTACGAGATGAAGCATGTGGAGCAGTCTGAGATTAAGTATGAATTCCAAAAAGAAGGATTGTGTTTGTAAACTGGTCTGTTCCTCCGGGTGTGATAGTCTCTTTGATTGTATTAGATTCAGCTGAGATGTCTTTGATTAAATTATGTTAAGATTAGGGCTTTGATTCGACCATGTCAGTAGGGTGTGACTCAGGGTTGAGCCCCTCCCCCTTTGGTGGGCTGTATAAATGGACACTCAATCAAGGAGACACAAAGAGGTAGACACACAGAATAAGATACACACATGACGAGAGAGCTCCACAGACGCGGAAGAGGAGAGGACTTTCATCCTGCAGCCCCAGGAAGTAAGATGAGCCTGATAGTCTACAGCTAACCTTGTAAAGAAAGCAGAGCAGCTGAGCCTGTAGAGAAGTGAGCCCTGGGAAGAGAGATGAGCCCTATGCCAGCCCACAGCTGAGATCAGAAAAAGCTGGACCCACGGAGCCTTAAGAGGGAAGAGAAAGGCTGAACCCTTGCAGACGTCACCCACCATCTTGCTTCAACACATGGCAACAGAGTTTGGTAAGGAAGTAACCTTGAGTAGGGCCTTGCAACTGTAAGCTTTTACCCCAAATAAATACCCTTTATAAAAGCCAACAGAGTTCTGGTACTTTGCGCAGCTCCCCTTTGGCTGACTGATACACCATGGCAACCAAGACCTTCTGCTATGCCCCTCCACCCTCTCAGTGACTAATTTCTTTTTAACTATTTCTGTTTGTAAAGGATTGTGGCCATAATCACAGGCAGTGGAGTAGCTTATGAGGTTACAGGGGCTATCATTAGCCATGATGACTTTGTGCTATTCTCTTTTTCCACTATAACTAGGAGTAAGAGCTTAAATTATTAGATGACAGAAACAAACAAACAAAAAACCCCAGAGAAGTCACTGAATTGGCATCACTTACAAAACACAGTAGGGCCTTGTTTTACACAAACTCAACACACGTGAATTCAGGTAGACGTGATTGGCAATTGAAAAAAAGTAAAGGCAGAGAAAGAATTAAATTTTTTAAAAATTATTTCTATGATTCATTTT
>JAQZBX010095831.1:0-11876 GCA_029593785.1 Cabassous unicinctus
ACCCTGCCCAGGGTCCAGCACACTATCAGGGTCCAAAAAGAAGGCAGAAAGCAAAGGCTCCTCCCCACCACATCCTAAGGTGACCTGTCCTGGGTCTGTCCCCTCGCCTGGATGAGAGATCCCCCAGGGCAGTGTGTGCATCTGCTCCCCTGGCCGTCCGGTGGTGTAGGGCACGGCCCTAGCACACAGTAGGAGTGACTCTTACTGTGGAGGAGAAATAAAGCAGCTGCCATCCGCCCCTCCCCCCTTCTCGACCCTGCCACTCCTCTTCTTCTTTCTTATCCAGGAAAAAAAGCAATTCCACTGTGAAGATAAAATAGGTCAGGTCCCCTCCCTCCCTCTGCCCTGTGGTCTGGCTCAGCACACTGGAAGTATCAGAGTCACTGTCGGGCTGCCTGTATCCTGGCCCCACCCCACCCTCAGCTCTGCCCAGGGTCCTGCCACCTGGGAATCTGCTGGAACACTGAGGCTTCCATGTCAGTTGGCCCCTCCCTCCACAAAGGCTGGCCTGGGAAAGAGATCCTCATCGATAAACTAATAAACACTAATTCATTAAAGCTAAATCTCAATATTTTCATGACAGTGACTCAGAAATCAGAGAAAGTCACAGAGGTGCTTGCCTGGCTGTACCCCCAGAAGGCTGAGTCCAGCACTTTCTTTAGCCACTGGACCACGGCTGATGGGGAGTGCCCCAGGGAAAGTGATGTCACCCCATCCCTGCCTTGCCCTCACCCTCCCACTTCAGTAGGGTAAGCATGAGTCCAGCAGGGTGCTTCACCTGGTACCCATGAGGGTCCTGGAACTTTCTGAAGTTATCATCTGTACATAGCTGTACAGGGGAGGGGGGGTGTTTGAAGAGTTCTTGGGCTTCTCTAAGGTATCCATGACTCCAAATAAGTGTAGGAACCACTCTAGGGTTGCCAGACTTTGTCAATAAAAATATTGTATGGGACATACTTTTCAGCAAAAAGTATTCACTGTTTATCTGAACATTAAAATCTAACTGGGCTTCCTGGATTTTCTGTGGCAACCCTAACCCAGTAAGTTAGACCTGTGACAATGTCACATATCCGGAGGGTTACAGCCATTTATTCATTTTTTCATTCATCATTTCTCCATTCAACCACCATCACACACTGAAAGACCTTCCAGGAGCACAGCCCTTGTGCAGGCACCCTAAGGGAAACGGATGACCCCATGCCCACCATGTTGAAAGCACAAAGGCCGGGATGGGAGTCTCTGCCCCCAGCCTTCCCAGCAGCCCCTTGCCCAGGGGCACCAGGTTGGAAGCACAGGCTCTACCACATGCACTTGGTTCCAGGAGCTCAGCGGTGACCCACGAAGGGGCGCTCGCCCCCACGCACCTTGATGAAGTCCCCCAGCGCCTGGTCGTCCACACACGGGTGGGCCCTCAGGAACTTCTCTCGGACCTCCCGCAGCTCCCTCTGGGCCTGCTGCTCGTGGGGCTGCTCCAGGGCCTGGAACACCAGGGCACCCGACACCAAGTAGAGCAGGACCAGCGCCAGCAACGCCAGCAGCGTGGTGCTGCGCATGGCGTGGCCCGAGGCCCGGGCAATTCCACTGCCCGCCTGGGGGGGGCGGGCAGGGGGCTCCTGGGGAGCTGCGGTCACTGCGGGCAGAACCACGGATGCTGGGATCAACAGCCTGGTCTGACACCCCTACACCCTCCCCTTCTATCTCCCCCACACCCCAAGGTCCTCGGAACACCCCCCCACACACACACTGCACCCAGAGGCCTCTCCTCACACTCCTCTGGTTGGACACAAGGTGCCAGGTGTGCACACTCGGTACTCCCTGCGTAGACCCGTCCTCTCCTCCCACCGCCCACCTCCGGTGTTTCCCTTAGCCCCGCTGCTGCCCATCCCTCGGGCCCTGTCTGGGGACTCCAGGGTGTAAGAGAAGAGGACAACGGGAGGGGAAAGGAAGGCGAGAAGAAGGGGGAAAGAGGGCCTGGGCCTCGGGAGAGAGGGTCGGGGCGAGTGAGAAAACGCAGGGGGTTTGGAGGGGGGTGGGGAACCCGCAGATCCCGGCCTTGGAAGAGGCGGCTGAGGCGCGCGAGGAGAGGCCGGATCGCGCAGGGCGGGGACGGAGCACGGCAGGTCCTTCTTCGCGGCTTCTCGCCCCTGCTCCGCGCCCGGCCGCGCCGGGATGGGTTCGCCCCGCGCCCCGCCAGGCTTTCGAGGAACCCAGGGGCGGGTCCCGGCCGCGACGCGGGGGGGTGGGGGGAGGGCGCCGGGTTGCGGGCAGGAGCGGGCAGGAGCGGGACCCACGCGGCAGCCCCCGGGACGGCTGTCGGCCCGCAGGGAGAGCGGGCGGCGGCCCCCACTCGCACACACGCCCTAACGCGCTCCGCCACACGCGGGCACCAGGGCCCGCGCGCCCCCGCCCCGCCAGGCGGCCCCCGCCCGCGCCGCTGCCCAAGCTGCACGCACGCCCTCCACCTGCACACCCCGCATACTCACCGGCACGCCCGGAACCCCATGGATGCGCTGGCCGCCCGGAGCACCCCAATGGTCCCCGCACACGCGTGCACACATTCGCGTGCACACAGCCAGCCCGCAGCGCCCGCCCAGACACAGTGCACACACGCCGCTCGCTCCCACCTCCTCCTCCGCGTCTCCAAGTCAACGCCTCCGAGCGTGACCGGCGGCGGGACGCGCTGCCACACCACTCCCCGCGGCGCCCACGCGCTGGAGGGGGCGCCCCGCCCTACCAGCCGACCCCGCGAGCCCCTGCCCCCGAGTTCTGGCCTCGCTTCCGCCCCGCACTCACTGTCCGCCGCTCTGCAGCTGCGGATGCAGCCCGGGCTCCGGGTACCGCTGGGCCGCGGAGGCGGCGGCGGCGGCGGCGGCAGGAGGGGCAGGGGCGGAGCGGAGCGGGCGACCGCCGGGCGGGCTGGGACCCCCTCCCTCCGCCAGAAGCCCCCCTTCTCCCGTACTTAACCCCTCCCGCGCCGGCCTCGCTCAGTCAGTGCCGCGCCCTCGCCGCCGGCGCCGCCCCCGCGGCCCTTTACCTGAGACCGCCCGACCCTCCAATCCTAGCCGGCCGGGGGTGGTGGATCGCAGAGGGACCACCGCTGGGGCCAGCTTCGAGTTTCCGCCTGCAGCCCTGGTGCTGCCCCCGGGCCGACAGGTGTGGCCAGCGGGACGGCCCCGGGCTGGGCATCAGTGCACCCACCCTCCAGACAGGCGCCACGCTCATCTCCGGGCATCTCCCAGGCCCATTCCCGGATTGGGATGGGCCCTCATCTCCCCGCCCCTGGGGACAGCCCGGTCCTTGGGCTCAGCACTTTGCCAGCCAGGGATTGAGGGAACAAAGGGGTGGGGTACCCCGCTGTGGCCATCTGGGGTTGACCGACATGGGGGATGGGACCCCCCGCTGGGCAATCACTGCTGCTGCACTTCCTGCTCCAATTTCCCTCTCCCCAGCTCTTGATCCTCCCCTCCGGGCCCAGGGGTCAGCCCCAGGGGCTGGGGCTGCCCTCCAAGCCCAGCATGGAACTCCTAACAGCCTCCAGCCCTTGCTGGTCCCAGACCCCACCCCCACCCCGCCTCTCCCTGCTCTCACCCCACTTCTTTACATGTCCCATCTTTTCAAAGACCCTCCTCTACTCTCTTCTGGACCTCAACCTTCAAGCTGGGGCTTTAAGGCTGACCGCCCCCTACCAGTAGGGGGCCTGGAGAGGTTACCTAACTCTGAGGATCCTCTCCCTGCCCAACAAAAAAGGAATGGTAATTATCACCTCGGGCTGCAGAGAGACAAAGGACAGATGAACACACATAGGACACAGACACTGTTTATTAAGTGGCAAGTGCAGGAGAGGTAGCCGGCTCCGGCGTGGATGCGGAGGCGGCAGCTCATGCCAAGGTGCTGTGGGCATCTGGCAGCCAGGGCCAGGCTCCCGACCTAAGGGGGGCGGCACAAGCTCACTATGACAGGAGCAGCCAAGGAGCCGGCTGGGGGAGAAGGCGCCCACAATCCCCGGGGCCCTGGGCAAGATGTGGCAGACAAATTTGGCCCAGGGGCCTGCGCGGAGGGGGACTGGGGTCTGGGCATCCTGGGGGAGAGTGGGGGGATCACGTCTGCGGGGTAGAGTAGAGACAGTGGTGGTGGCCACCCGGTCCCGGCACCTGGGAGAAGAGCAGAGGAGTGGTCCGCGTCTGGCTGCCCCCGCACCAGCCCGGCTCGCGCCCGATGGCGCCGTACCAGCTGCCCGAGCCTAGGCTGCCTGACATGCTGCAGGCAGAGAAACAGGGTCAGTCCCAGGGCGGTGACCAAGGCCAGAGCCACAGGAGCTGGGGGAGGGAGACAGGCGTAGAACAGAGCCTGCTGGGAGGAGCTCCGGGGGAGCCCCTGTGACCCAGACTTCCAGAGCCCCGGGCTTGAGCCCTCCAGACCATGGCAAACTGCATCTTGGGGTAGGGCGAGCAATAGGAAACCAGAGGGGGAAACAAGGGCCACAGGGGGCAGGACCAGGCTCTAAGTCCCCAAGGCTCCTGGGGGTGGGGGGCCGGGGCTCCTACCTGGTGCTCTCGCCCCGGCTGTGCTCCCAAGAGCAGCCCTCATCCTCACAGTGCCCAGCCCGGTCAAAGAAGTAGGAACGGGAGCCAAAAACCTGCCCGTTGAGGATACGGCTGGCGCTCTGGGGGGAGGAAGCCACCCTCAGCGCTTTCTCCTGGCTCCCACTGGTCCCCCCAGCCCCTGCCCCCAGGGCCTGCAGTGCCCACCCCTGTCCTCTGGCCCCGCAGAGGTGGGCGGAGGCCCTCACCAGGTCCTGTGCAGGCCGGTGCACCCGGAAGAAGCCCACCAGCAGCGTGGTGGGCAGCAGCTCCCACACAAAGAGGATGAGGCCAAACACCAGGTAGCCTTTGTTCCCCAGGTCATTCACCAGGTCCGCCTGTGGGAAGGCAGCGGCTCGTGCCAGTCCGCAACCGTGCCAACGGGACACCGCGGCAGGGCCCGGGCCGGCTACTAAGGAATGCCCACCTGGTCAGAGACGTTGTACCAGTCATAGTCGAAGGCGTCCAGCCGGCTCTGGGGGGCCAAGGCCAAGGCAGCCAAGTTGTAGCAGGCCCGGCTGGCATAGAGCAGGACCATGGCACCACCCATCGCGGCTGCCTGGCACACACTGGTCCCCTGGCACAGAGGACAACAGGGGACCCTTGAGGTGAGGTGGCACCCGGCTTCCTCTCTACCCTGAAGACCACTGTCCAATGAACCTGGCGATGCAGAGATCCCAAAGGACCCCCGGGCATCAGAGCCTATGGCCCTACCTTGGCCTCCAGGTAGATGCTGGTGGAGGGGGCCCGACGGGCCACGAGGCAGAGGCAGGCGGCAAGAGAGAGTGCGCAGATGACGAAGAGGGAGTCGCTCACCAAGACACGCACCAGCAGTAGGGCCCAGGGCTGCACCCGGCGCCGGCGGGACAGCACAGCACACAGCACATTCACCAGCAGAAAGAGCAGGGAGGCCCCTACGAAGGCCCCACGGACGGCCAGCCTGCAGCCCACAGCATGGTCAGCTCCAGAAGGTGGGTGCCCTTGGCTCTCATGGCCCACCCAACCTCCCCTGGGAGACCCTGCTCCTCCAGTTTTACAGATGCGGAAACTGAGGCCCAAAGAGGTCAGTAGGCAACTGACAGCCATGGGACAGGGAATCAGAAATCTGGGTTTCAGCCCTGGCTCTGCTTCCTGCCAGCTCTGTGACCTTGAACATACTGCTTTACCTTGCTGGGCCTCAGTTTCTTCATCTCTCAAATGGGGATAATAATGACCTCACGGGTTAATTGTAAAAATAAAAGACGTTTGAGAAAGCTCTTTAGAATGTTACACAAATGTCAGGGGTATTGCTGCCCAAGGTCACCCAAGAGGTGTATGCAGTTTGGCTTTGGAGTATCCATGGGCTGGAGCCCCCTGCTCTTCCTCTGTCCTTTGTCCTTGCCCCTTGCAGCTATCACAGCTGTTCTGTCATTGTTGCCCTTCACACATGCAATGCTGCTGATGAGCCATCTGTGCCAGGTGCTTTAACTTTTCAAGCTCACTCACAAACATTCCCTGGGTTGCCCTCGCCTCAGCCCAGCAAGGTAGGAAGGGATGAGTACCGGGCTGCTCCCGGCCCCCGGCCAGGAGGCAGAGCCCACCAGTTTCCTGAGTACTTACAAGCCTCGGCTCATCTCTGGCCGACGCTTCGCCTTGGCCTTGAACACCACCTGAGAGCAGAGATGTCCATCACTCCTTGCAGTCCTTGGGGCTTATCCCCCCCACACACTCTACCCCCACCCATAACCACGGTTACCTGGGCAAAGTAGAGGTTCATAAGCGTCAGGGTGAAGAACTGCAGGCAGACAGGGCAGCAGTAGAGAAGCCAAAAGGGCAGGGGCCCCAGACGGTTGGCTCGGGGGGTATCTCGGAAGTAGAAGGAAAAGAGAGTGGTACGCAAGGCAGCCCAGAGCAGACAGAGAGCCAGGAACACCGTCTGATAGCTGAGACGCTTGTGCCCATACAGGAGCACCAGCCAGAGCTGGGCATAGACGGAGAAGAAGAGCAGGGCATACAGGGTGGTGTAGGCCGCAGTCAGTCCCAGGGTCACGGCCGGCGGCAGCGCAGGCACAAGCCCAGCAGCAGGCACCAGGCCAGACAGGTTACTCTCCATGGCAGGGAGGGAGGCCTGAATCCCGGAGACAGAGATGGAGGGGCTGGCCCCGGGCCAAGGAAATAAATACCGGGGGGTGGGGGTAGGTGGGTATTGCAGGGTGCTGCTGAGACAGAGGGATGGCTGGCCAGGCCTTGCCCCCTCACCGGAGGGACCCTTGGGCCGGGGCTCCTCACTCAGGGGCGTGGAAGGACAGACTGTCCTCTCCAGAGCAGACGAGGGTCTCCTTCCCGGGCCACCCCCAGAACCAGGGTGTGAGGGCGCAGACACAGGAAAGGGGTCCCTGGCCTTGGTTGCTCGTGAAGGTCCCGGCAGGAGGGGGAGAGCCGGCCGATGCCTGTTCGCTCAGGACAGGGCCACTGCAGGCGCCCCAACGCCCCGCTCTCCCCCTCCCCAGGATGAGGGGGACTCGCTCCCTTCCAGTAATCGGGATTGGGGGGCGTCTCTGCCTTCTCTCCTCGGGATTCCGGACGCCGCCCCCACCCCACCCCCACCGCGTCTGCTCTCCAGCCGCGGGGGGCGGGAGGAGGCTCCCGCCGGGTCCTCAGGCCACCTCTGGGGAGCCGGCTCCGGTCGCCGGGACCCGGGGCTCAGGCTCCCCGGCTCCCGCTGTTCCGCCCCCTCCTGCGCCTGCGCGGGCGCAGTCCGCTACGCAAAGTGCGCAGAACCCGGCCCTGGCGCCGCAGCCCAGCGCCGCGCCCGCCGTGGGGCTGTTCGAGAATAGGCGCGAGCTGCGCAACGGGCGGGCGCCAGGGGTTACGGGAGGTGGCGGGCGGCTGAGACGCTAGGGCCGCGCTGCATCCGCCGTACGCCCGAGTGGGCAGTGGCCTGGGCCACAAGCCCTAACCCAGCCGGCGGCTCCCACATTTCCCTCCCCTATTCCCAGTTTGGATCGCGCCGCCCAGCTGGGGGCGGCAACGACGTCCCCTCACTTCATCCCTGAAGGAAACTTCCGCCCATAGCCAAGATGGCCGCCGAGCCCCGCCCCCTGGGCCTTTACCCGCCCGGCCCGGGAGCCCCCGGCAGTGCGCCAGCCCCCACGCGCGGGCCCGCCGAGGCTCCCGCTCACCTGGCTGGCCGCCCCGCAAGCCCTAGGGCTCGCCTTCACAGGGGTCCCTGTCCCTTCTCCTGCGCCGGGACAGCCATCCTGCCAGGGCGGAGGCTCCCTCTCTTATCTCGATCGCGCCCGAGATGGCGCCGGGAGCGGTGCCCCCGCTGCGGGCGGCGCTAGGTTTCCACGCTGGGGAGGAGCAGGGAGCGGGACTTCCCGACGGGGTCACCCAGTCCAGACCGAGCAGTAACGAAAGCAACAGTAATTGCATGCGACGGCTGGACCTCAATTACGGCCTCGCCCAGTGCTTTCAAGCACCGTGATCACCCCTCCGTTTACAAAGTTTTCACTGGCTGCTGAGCGAGGTGTCGTTATCCCCTTTTCACAGGGGTGCAAACTAAGGCCCAGAGGGGCTGAAGGACTTGTTAGCAGCAGCAGGTCTCCAGGTTCCAAGTGGGGTCTCCGGATAATCCCTCAGCTGCTCCCACACACGCCCCGGGCAGTGGAAGCCGGGAGCGGAGCATCCAGAGACAAGCAGGAGACCGAAACGGAGGGCGGGGCGAGGAGCAGTAGGCGGGGGGGCGGGGCCGGGGCTGGCATGGCCCCGCCTCGCGGCCAGCCCGAGTGACATTACAGAAGCTGATTGGGCCCGGTCGGTGACAGTTCCTGTTGCCCAAGCAACTAGGGCCGGGCGCCCTCGGTATTGTAGGGAGGCGGCGAGCCCGGGTCAGGGGCCTCGAGATCGGGCTTGGGGTGAGACCTGTGGGCCGTCACCTCGGGGCAGGACGGCTGGGATGGGGGCCGGGGACGGCCTCACAGCCCCTGGGCTCGGAGGATGGAGCTAGGTCCCTAGTGGACAGGCCGAGCTCCAGGCCGGGCCAGACCTGGGAGGCAGGCCGGGCCTGGGGGTTCCAGCGGTAGAGAGGAAGCCAGGGGTACCTGCCCCCCGCCCCCACCGGCCAACTTCTGCTCCGGCTGTTCCCTGACCACCCACCATCTTGTCCCCACAGCCCGGAGCATGTTTCAGATCCCAGAGTTTGAGCGGGAAGACTCCAGCCCTGCAGATAGGGGCCTGGGCCCCAGACCCGCGGGGGACCAGCACCCAGGCCTCCACAAGCACGGCCACACGGCTCCAGGCCTCCTGGGGGACAACGGTTATCAGCAGGGTCAGCCGGCTAGGAGCAGCCACCATGGAGGTAGGCACCCCCTCCCACCACCTGGCTGTTGGTCCACCTTGCCCCCCCAGAAACCCCCTGCACCCCAGCTGCATCCACACTCACTGAATGGCTTTGGATAAGCCCATAACTTTTCTGAGACTCCCTTTCCTCTTCTGTAAAACGACACAATTAATCACCATTGTTGGGCTGCTGGGTGATTCGCAGCAATATATAGGAAGGGCTTAATTATATAGTGCTGGTGTAGAGTAGTTGCTCAGAAAAACATAGTTGTAGGGCCAGGACAAATCAGAGCAGGCTGGGGGTGGGGGGAGAAAGGGGAAGTGACTTGCCTAAGGCAACTCTTGTTTGGCGGTTCCTTTGGTAGGAGGTGGGGCTGGATGACTCCTAGGTCCCCATGCCCCAGGCTATGCCCTGCCCCAGGCTGCATGCTTTCCCTGGGACCGGCTTTCCTGGTGCCCAGTGGCTTCCGCCCACATGGGGGCTATCCTGCACAGTGGCCTGGAGCAGGTGACTCCAGGGGGCAGATACCCCTCCAGGGCTGGGGGAGGGGGGAGAAAGATGCCAGCCAATGTGGCCCTCCAGCCTAGGCTGTGCTTCCTCCCACCCAGGCCCACTGCTGAGATGGAAGTGTGGGCACTCTACCTCCCCAATGCTCAGGCCAGGCCTGGGCCCCTGGAACAGTCCAGATCACACACCTGCTGAAGCTTAAACAACCCCCTCCCCATTTTCTTGGAGCACAAAAGCTTATGAGGCCTCTGACTCACCCCTCCATTGCTCTGCACACTCCTGGATTTTTGCACTTGCTTTTCCACCCTCGATGGTTTTCCACCCCACTACTCCTGCCCACCCTTTGGGTCCCCCAGCAGCGTTCACTTCCTCCGCGTACTGAGTGCTTAACGTGGGCCCGCACTGTTGCAGTTGCTGGGGATACATCCGTGAGCAAAAGAGGTAAAAAAAAATTCTGGCCTTGTGCAGCTCACAGTCTAGTGTGGTGGGGGGAGATGGGCCATAAACAAACAAGCAAACAATGGAAATTGCAGAACATGGTGGAAGGTGATACAGCTGGGGAAACTGAGGAAAGAGAATCTGGAGCCCTGGGGGACTGGGGAGGGAGCTGAGCTGAGGAGGCCAGGGTCGGCCTTGCTAAGAAGCAACTTTGGTGCAGAGACTTGAAGGGGCAGGTAGCCCTGCAGCTACCTGTGGGAAGAGAGTTCCAGGCAGAGGCTAGTGCAAAGGCCCTGAAGGCAAGGCAGTGCCTGCATCGCTCCAGGCTCCTGTGGCCAGAGGGAGAGAGTGAGGGGAAGAAGAGTTGGAGCTGAGGCAGAGTTGAGGGAGGGGCAGTGGCAGCCTGGGCAGGGCCTTGAAGGCCATGGGTGGGACTTTAGCTTTTAGGCTGAATGAATACACTGCAAGTCTTTGAGCAGAGGTGACATGATGGGATTTGGGCCTTAGAATCATGAGGGTCCCCTTGTGGAGATTAGACTGTAACAGGCAAAAGCAGAAGCAGGGAGGTCGGTGCGGAGGCTGGCGCCATAATCCAGGCAAGGGAAGGGGGTGACTTGGGCCAGGGAGGTGGCAGCGGAGGTGGTGAGGAGGAGCTGGGGTCTGGATCTGTCTGAAAGGAAGAGCTGGTGCGATCTGCTGGCAGACTGGCCGAGGGGCAAGAAAGAAGACTCAAGGGTGAGTCAAGGCGCAGTGGCTGAGCGCCGGCTTCCCACCTTCAAGGTCCCAGGTTCAATCCCTGGCCCCAGAACCTCAAAAAAAAAACAGCAAAAAAGGGTGAGTCAAGGGGTTTGGCCTGAGCCCCTGGAAGGATGGAGTTGCCCCTAACCGAGGTGGCAGGGTGAAGGGTGTGGGGGGAGCGGGAGCCCAGTTTGGGCCATGTCAGGTTAGAGGTGCCTTTTAGACACCCCAGGGGCAGAGGTCCCGGTGGGGTAATGAGGGAGTTGGCAGCTTTCAGGGCTTGCCAGGCCCGGGGCCTGGAGGAGCTCGCTCACCAGGGGAGAGAGTGGTCAGAAGAGGCGAGGGTCACCAAGGCCGAGCTCCCGCCGTGGGAGCCAAGGGCCGGCTCTGACTTAGGAGGCGGCGAGGAACCTGCCAAGGAGCCTGAGAAGGAACAGGCAGCTGGGGTGCGGTGGGGGGTGAGCCAAGAGAGGGAGGTGCCCTGGGAGGGCCGGCTGGTGGGGACCGAGCTTGACAAACAGGAGCCCCTGGGACCAGCAGCAGAGCACGGCCGGGAGGCTGCGGCGGGCAGAGATAAAGGGGAGCCCACCCTTGGCAGCTGGGCTCCTGCCAAGAGAAGCAGAGGGATAGGTGGCAGCCGAAGGCAGCAGGAGGGTCAAGAAAGCGTTTTATTGTATGGTATTTTATTTGTTTTCTTAAGATAGGAAAAGAAAACGGTGTGTTTATAGGCTGATCCGAAGAACCCGAGAGAGAGGGAATACTTGATGCAGGAAGGGAGACTGGCCGGAGAGGCGGCCTGGAGGAGGAGAGAGATGGGGTCTGGTGCCCTGGGGAGAGGCCTCCGGGTCCAGTCAGCCCAGGCGGCAGGGACAGGCCAAGGGGTACACGGCTCCTCCACCAGAGGAGGGGAGGCAGCAGACCAGTGGCAGGGGTGGGCCGGGGTGATTCGGTGTGGAAACTTAGAGAAGTTTCTCTTGTGGGTGCTTCCAGTTTCTTCGTGAAAGGAAGCCAGGTCATCGGGAGGGAGGATGGAGAGGGGAGGGGTGGCGGTTGAGGGGAGAGGGGAGCCACTTTGAAGTGTGCTTGTCAGGGAGCTGGAGCATGGAAGGGGCAGTGGGCCACGTGAAGGCGCGACTGGGTTTTTCTTTATTTTTTTTTTAATTTATTTTTATTTTTAGGAGGTACCGGGGATTAAACCTGGCACCTCGTGCATGGAAAGCAGGGGCTCAGCCACTGAGCTACACCCGCTCCTCTAAGACTGGGTTTTTTTCAAGTGAGACCAGGTGGCCTGG
>JAQZBX010095832.1:0-11871 GCA_029593785.1 Cabassous unicinctus
CTTGTGTCACTCTCCTGTTATGTCATCACTTTGCTGCGTGGTTTGGCGGGGCCTGATGGCGCACCCACGTGTGGGGCTTGGGGATCTCACCCACTCATGGGGCCTGACGGCGCACCCGCGCATGGGGCCTGGCGGCCTGCGTGCCTTCTACATATTTCCTTTTTTAAATTTTTACTGGGAGGTCCCGAAGATCGAACCCAGGTCCCTCCATATGGGAGCTGGACGCCCGACCATTTGCGCCACATCTGTCCCCCTGAATTCTTTGATATAAACAATTTTGTTGTTTTTGAGACGCGTGTCCTTGATTTTATTTATTTATTTTTTGAGGTACCGGGGGCCAGGGTGTAAACCTGGGACCTCATATGTAGGAAGCCGGCGCTCAACCACTGAGCCAGACTGGCTTCCCTGAGTTGGTTTTTCCATTTGTTTTGCTTGTATGTTTGCTTTTGTTTTTTCAGGAGGCACCGGGATCTGAACCCGGGACCTCCCATGTGGGAGGCGGGCACTCAACGGCTTGAGCCACATCCACTCTCCATATCCTTGATTTTAATTGTTTGGTGTTCTTTGGATTTAAAAACACAACTATCACATGGTAGTTTAAAAATTCAAACCATTGCAGAACTAGATAAAGTCTGAAAGTACTCCCGGGAGTACTTAACAGTTTGGTGTGAATCTTGTCAGGCCTTTTTCTATACACATAAACCCAAACCATATGTGTTAACTATTCTCTGAGAGCGATTTTATTGTTTATTCTTGGTATTGTGGAAATAGGAGGATGCTAAGAGATCAGAGCAACCCTAGAATTTTGAAGGTAGGTAGGAGGATCCAGAAGGAGTCCAGCTTAGAGGCCTCAACTCCTTTTCCAGGGTCCTTTCCTCAAATCCTTACTGCCCTTCTTCTGAAGCTCCGGCTCCTTCTTTCTTTCTTTCTTCTGTTTTTTTTTTTTTTTAAAGGAATACTAAGATCTCGGACATGCACCCTCTTTCTAGTCCATAGGAGATATTCTTAGCTGCTCAGCTTAATTTCAGAGTCCCATTCTCTCATTAACTTGAGCTCACACTTCCTCCTCCAGGCTCCCACGGGGCCTTCAGCCTCTGCAGTTGATTTGCTGCTGAACCACAAGGATTTCTGAAAGCACGGGGGCTGCCGCCAGCTTCGTACAATGAGAGAGTAGAGAGAAGGTGAACTGAGGTTGATTCATCTCCTAGCGGAGCTCTGGAAAGTCGTGTGTGTTTTTTTTAAGACAATGAGAAGGATCAGAGTGTTTTCCTCCTCATGAATATCTAGTAAACTATGACTCTTCAGAACTACCTGAGAAGAGCTAAATTTAGGTGGTAATAAAACAAAAGAAGAGCAAATGCTCAGAGCCAGTCTTGATTCTTTCCATCTGTGCCATCTCTTTCCAGGTTTGCACTTTCCCCTCAGTTTCTTCTCTTATTCTGTCAATTTCGTCTCTTCTTCTGTCTCACCTGTCCACACCACAAGTGACAATTTTGCAGAGGAAGTAAGGTGTGCTTCTCTGCCAGGGTTATGGCAGTTGCTTCTGCTTTGTCTGGCCTCTTGATTCATTGGATTCCAAGATCATATATTTTTAGCAGACCTTTCCCTCCAGGCAGTATCTGGGGAGGCATAAAATATCTGGGTTTGAAAGAGGCTGCAGGTTGGAATGGCCAGACTGGGGCACAAATGCCATCTGAAGGGGCTTCCCCCCACTGGCTGGCTGCCACGCTGGGGCTGTGGGCTGTTCTCTGGAGGTTTGATGGCCCTGTGGGGTTTCCAGAATAATAATGTGAGAACTTCGGTAAAAGTCCCACCTCATGGGTCCCGTGGTAGAAGGAGGGATGTATATGGTCAGATCTATTGCCCTGGCTCGAGTGTCGATGTGCCAAAACCCTAGTGGACCCCGACCTCTACCGCCATACCCAGAGCCCAAGACCACTCCACAGCTTGGCCTCATCTTCTCCAACAGCCCGTCAACTCTTCTACCCCCAAACCTCCCAATTACTTTTTTAAAATTCACACAGTTTCAAACCTACAGAACAAGTTGCAGAATTCCCACACCTCCCTTACCCAGATTCTCTATGAACATTTTACTGCATTTGTGTGTGCTCTCCCTAGCTACGATGTGTATTATGACATAATTCTCCATAACCCCTAAACACTTCAGGTGCACCACCGCAAAACGAGCATCTTTTTTCCCCACGTTACCACCCTACAAGCCTCCTCATCAGGAGATCAGCATTGCTACCACACAGCCGGCCAATCCACCCATCCTTTGTTCTTCTTTGGACTCCAGTCTCTTTCTTCCCAATGACAGTATTCCCTGGCTGGTTTTTGCTCTGCCTCTGGGCCTGGCTAGATGTAGCTAACTCATCTGATAAACTGAATCAATAATATGATAGTAGGTGTTTATGAATAAAAGATCATGCTTCCTGGATACCATAGAGCGTGTGAGTGTAAGTCCTCTGAAAACACAGGGCATGACTAAAAAAATTAATAACAATAAGGAGGGGGGATTCAAATCATGTGGGGCAGGGAGGGGCAGGCAGGCCCTGAGATATCTACTCAGGCACAGAACACTCCTTGAGGCCGTCTACTCCTGGAGGCATAGGGCCAGCCAGGTTTAAGGGTTAAAAAAAAAATCAGCTTTGAGAAAAGGAGGTGTAAGGATTGTGTGTCTTTGGGAGAATGAAGCATGGGCTTTTGAGATGTTTGTGCAATAGCAAGAGCCCTTTGCAAAGAGACGCAGGATCTCAGGGCACCGAGGCCTTTCTATCTGAAATGGCTCTTCTGCTCTCGGTGGGATAAGGGTTAAAATTCTTATGACACGTCTACTGTATATCTGTGCATTTGGAAATCAATTAGTTTAATTGGGGCGACCAGAGGAGCTAAACAGGAAGCATTTACTGAGAACAAATGTCTGGAATTGTGTATTTTGTCAATGGAATTTCTCACAGTTGTTACAAGAAAATACTCCAAATTGAATCATTCAGGCTGAATGGGACTTTTTTTTTTTTTTCCTTCTTAAAAATGTTAAAAGAAATACAGCCAGGGTGAGAGCTCCTCTCCCTCCCATCAGACTGGTTGCTTCTCAGAAGAATCCCCTAAATTGACATTTTACCTGTAAAAGAGCAAAGGCAGATGAAAAACTGGAGGCATGTGTGTTTGGCACGAATATTTTTGCCAAAAGGAGAGCCTAAAGATGGCTGCTTTTCCATCAACCCAAACAAAACTCTGTACAATTTGTGCTTGGTGGTAATGATAGCATAACATTGTGGCTGTAATGAACAGCACTGAAATACCTATCTGGATGTGGTTAAAAGGGGGAATTTTAGGTTGTATATATGCTACTAGAATAAAAACAAAACAAAACAAAACACAAAGGATTGCACAACACGGTTAACCCTATTGTAACCGACGGACTATATTTAATAGTACAATTATAAAAATGTTATTTCATGAATTGTAACAAATGTACCCCACTAATGCATGGTGTTATTAATAGGGTGGTATATAGGAACTCTGTATTCTATGCACGATTTTTCTGTAAACTATAACTTTTCCTAATTAAAAATGTTGTCTGCAGCTTTGGGACCATCTGGAACAAGATCTTATATGGGGCCAGGTGGCCTCAGAGGCTCAGGATAGGGACCATGTAGGATGTAGAAAGGTTCAAAGAACTTTGCTCCCACCCTAACAATGAGAAAAGGCTGGATAATTAACAAAATTCCAATTTTCCATGAGCCCGTAAGATAGCAAGACAGCCAAGTAAACTGACTTCCAAAACGAGACCAGCCCTTCCAAGGAGAGACAGGCCACATACACTGTTTCAGCTTTGGCAAAATACATGCAAAAAAGGCAGCCACCAGGCAAGCCAAACCCATAACCGTTTTTTAGAGGCCACGTGTGGGCCTGTGTGGCTGAAATAGCTGTGACTCCCAGACACATAGCGGTAGTTCAAACTCAGTCACAAGCTTTTCTCCACAGGCCTCCGCCGGGTGTTCCTGAGAAACGTTGGCATAAGTCAGGAGAGCAGAGAAAGGCTCCCTGAGTGTGCAGGAGGTGATTGGTGGCTGTGGGGACGGGGCGCAGGGGAGGAGCAGATGCAAAGCTTTCCCTGCTTGCCTGGACTGTCTCTCAAATGAAGCAAAAACAAGTCCTCTCATCTTCAGACCACAGGCAAAGATCCATTCTCTTAGGGGAGGAATAGAAAGAAAACCCCTCTGTCTTGAGGGGAAGGAATGGAAACAAGCAAAGATCCATTACTGCTGCAGGAAGAGTAGAGGCAAAAAAAAAACAACAACCCAAAAAACAAAACCCCGTTTTCCTGGGGAAGGGGCAGGAAATCGTCTTGGGCCCCAGGATCCTGTGTCAGTTGTAAGCTGAGGTCTGCTACTGCCAGAGGAAAACAAAGAGCCTCCCTCCACGACCAAACATAGATACAGGGCAGGTTGTGCTGCCACAGAGAACAGGGGCAGGATGATCAAAACAAAAGACCCACCTTCGAGGACTAGGTACACCAAGACCTGCCTAAAACGGAAATTGGTCCAGGACAGAAGAGAACTTCCCTGCTCCCACCAGCTTAGTATCGTTTAATAAGAAAGGACAGACAGACTACTGCTGGGGTAGGGGAAGGATCATAGAGAAATGTTCCCTTTGCAGTATGGTTTTACAGGGATGGCTGAAAGCTGAGCAGAGATAAGAAATCCAGAAAACCTTCTAGCACCCAAACCCCTACTTAAGCTCGAGATAACATTAGCTTATCTCTAGAGGAGTTTGAAGCCTGTGAATCACTGAAGGTAACAACAGAACCCAAACCTAAGTCAACCCCTGGCTAACCATTTGACAGCAGAGGCTTGCTCATTTCCAAGCATAAATGCTGTTTACTTTGGTTACTGTTGTTTTACACATAATTTCTAGCATTCAGTTAAAATTGCAAAACACACAAAAAAGGTAAGAAAAAAACAAATGGTTGTCAAGAGACAAAACAATCAACAGAACCCAGATGTTGGAACTGACAGATAGACTTTACAATAACTATGCCTAATATGTTAAAGGATCTAGTGGGGAAAGTAGTAGACAACGTTCAGATGGGTAATTTCAGAAGACAGATGGAAACTATAAGAAAGAGTCCAGTGAAATGCCGGAAATAAAAAAAATAAAATACTATCTTAGTAATGAAGAGTTTCTTCTATGGGCTCATCAGTAGACTGGACACAGCTGGGGAAAGAAGCAAAGAACTTGATTTATAAGTCAATAGAAGTTATTGGGGCAGGGGGAAGAGAGAGAAAAGAGTGGGGGAACAAAAACAGAACAGAGCAGCCAAGAGCTGTGGAATAATACCAAGTAGTCTAACATATATAATTGGGGTCTCAGAAGGAGGAGCTGATGTTTTCCCCTGAGAAAGGCGTGTGGTTAAAAATGACCACAAACTGTGAAAATAGAATTTAAAAGAATGTTGGTTGTAATTAGTGACAATCCTCTACCCAATGTACGTATCTAGAAATTGAGTCTGTAATATTTTAATGAATTTCTCTGCAAGATTGTATGTGTTTGTGAAATTATCCAATATGGAAAACCATTTTTATTATCCACTGGAGAATACTATGACTAATTCAAAGGTCATTATAGGGATATGGGCCATAATAGATGAGAAACATAAGAAAGTCTACTTAAATACAAAATTTCATGATTTCGTCTTCTAAATATAATGAAAGGATGAATCAAAAGTAATACATACAAAATAGAAAAATAAAACCATTTTTGTTTCCTTGGGGAAAAAAAATGGCCACAAGCAGTTATTGCTGTGTTCTCCAGCTTCTAGTTTAGCTGAAGCAGTTCCTCCCATACTCCTTAGCCTCCTTCTTTGCTTATCTTCTACACCCTGTTATTTGGGGGATAAAAGATATAACTTTTTTTTACCCATAATCACCCTCAGCAGCCTGTGTGCCATTCGGCATCAAAGGAAGTAGCTGTGAAGGTTAGATGGGGTAACTGAAAAGAGAAAAGGCAAGATTCAGCAGCCTGCCTTTTACTGCTAGCAAACAACTTAAACTTGATTTAATTACAATAAAGCTCCTGATTCTTGGTTTTGAGGGGGTGGTAGATTATAATAGTTCACCCCTGTCCATAGTTACACAGCATTCCTCCTCATCCCTTCTCGTTTAAGTAATAAAAAAAAGTCTACCTAAAGTAAAAAGGATGAATTAAACCTGGTATTTATCCATGAAATATGCTTTTGAATACAAGAAGTGCTCTTTTGTGGGGACTAGTTATGTGTTTAGTGAGAGAATTGTATGTGCTCTTTAGTGTGTATGTACAGTGAATTAGTTTTCATGTATTCCATGATTTCAGGGTTTGAGCATCCCTTGAATTCAGATGCTTCTGGAAGGAAGAAAAGGGCATTGACAACAACGGCGGGGAGCACAGTTTCTAAAGTTTTAGCTTACGAGTTTAGAATTGAAATTCAAACATGCTTATCTTGCCCTTGTCTACACAGTTGTGACCCTGGATTTGTGCATGCCGGGTGCTCTACCTTGAAAGCCTCTCTGAAGCTTCCCAGAGTCCCTTGATAGAGCAGCTCCTTGCTCCTCTCTACTATTTCTGGTCTCAAACATGCCATTTTTTTGTCGTGTGTATGTGTGTGGTCTTGCATTTATTTTTTTATGCCTCTGTTTCTCCCACTAGGCTGAGTTCTTCAAGGGTAAGGGCGTCTTCTCTAGTGCAGTGTCAGGCACAGAATAGGTGCTTACTAAGTGTTTGTTGAATTAGACTAAGCAAATGCTCAGCAGGGGGTGACGGGCGTGACCATAACTTTAGGTGAGACAAGTGTTTGTCCTCGTCATGCTCCGTGTCTTATTTTGATGTGCAGCAAATCATTGGGCCTTCTTGCCACCTGTCGTTAGCTATGCCAATTGGGGCATGGTTCCGTGGCTCTGAAGAAGGCACTGGGTTCGAATCACCACAGTATAGACTAGAAGTAAGTTAGGGTGATTATGTTGAAAACAAACACGGTAAAACTCAAAGTCGTAAGAAGAGAGAGAGATCATTGAGCCAGGATCCTGGAATGGAAGCTAAAGTGGAATTACTGGATATCCTCAGACGGTCCCTTTTATGTTGAATACCGTCACCTACCAAGAGTGCAGCTTTGGGAAAGAGGGATGGGGCACAGGGAGGAAAGGAGAAGGGCCTTCTCTGGAATCCGGGCAATGCCTAAAACCCTAGAGATTAATGACGGAGGCCACCAGCAAATATTCGTATGGATGATGATTGTGACCAAGGTTTAGCCGTAAGCTTCCTGGTAATCAGTAAAGGGGACATATGTTTCCAGTATCTGATAAAAATAAACACGCTGTGGCCTGTGTCTTCCCTGCGGAAGGCTGGCTCCTCCCAGCCCCATTGCCTGGCTCTCAGGACCCGGCGCATGACAGAGAAGCCGCTCAGACTTGGTCCTAGGAAGGGCAGGGGAGGGAGAGACTCCACTGTCTGTGGATCGCCTGGCCTTGAGCTAATGGCGCCCCGACCCTGTGCAGCAGAAGAGGCAGCTCTTGGAGGGAGAACAAAAACCTGCTCCTTCTCAGATTGTTCCAGATAATCTGCAGGGACTTCAGACACACTGCATCAATAAATTACTGACGCCGGGGTAGACATAGGAAAGGAACTAGAAAAATTCACTCACAATGGGGAACTCTGCATTTCGTTGAGGATGCTGCCTACAGACATATGCTAAATTTCAAGTCAGAGCTTTTAATGACTGTCATTTATTTCTTTATAATCAGAACAAATATTAGGTTTTAACCATTCGTAGGGTGTTCGCCTGTTTTAAAATGCAGCCAAATTAATATATATTTATACCCCTCTTTATTCTGAAAAGGCTGTAGCTCCTGACACCCCCTGACACCCTCCCCACATACCATTCCGTGGAGTATGCATATCCACAAACTTTAATTGCAATCCCTATTGAGAAATGTTTATATTTTTCAGTTTGATGAGTGTCATAGCTAATTCAAGGAATATTACATGCTTATTGATGATTTCAATTTATGATTCATTTGATTGCTGGCTCATGTTCTTTGCTTGATTTTAAACCTTCCATTTTTATATATTTTAAGATTTCCTTTTTTATTGTAGATATTAAATCCAATATAGATATTATCAGTTGTCTTCCATATTGTTATAGTTTGTTTTATGTATTTCTCCAATTGCCTCTTGGCATTTTACACTGGGATCACGGAAGCTTTCATCATCTATCTGTATATCATTTTTATGTTGAAAAAAAAAAAGATAAAAAATAAATAAATAAATGTACCAATTTATCAGGGAGAAAAAAAAACAACAACCCAGACTCTTTTTTTCTGGGAAATTCAGGTTGGTTCTGTGTGTGGCTGTGCCTTAGAAGAGCTGTGTGATCTTAGCTTATCATTTGACTACTCTGGACCTTGATTTCTTCAGCTGTAAATGAAAGGGTAGAATTCAGGGACCTGTAATAACCCTTTCAACTCCAGTGTTCTCTTGTCATACAGATATATGTCTAGTATATCTTGCCATCATAATATATCTAGAATCCCTCTGGACTGAGCTTCCGACCCTGGCTCCAGAGAGCAGGGGCCAGTGCCCAGAGTATTGGCCAGCTTCTTAGCTTTGAGGCATTCAGGTCTATCGTCTAATAGCAGTGGTGCCCCAGTAAGTAATGAAGCCCCAGCAGTCAGCACCAAGTCAACACTGGTCGCCAAGCTTCCCCTGCAGTAAGCAGACTGCAGCAGCTGCTGAGCCTGTCATCCCAGCCCAGACGCCACAGCTACCACAGCACCCCAAGTTCCCTCGTAACCACCAGGTGCTTGCTCTCAGCACTGGGGGGAACCTTCCAGGCAAGCCTGAAGGGTTTGCAGAGCTGCTGCGTGCTCCCCGACTCCAGGAGGCATGCTTTGGGAGGAAGGAGGGAATCCTCCTGTGCACACTCGTGCCAGGCAAGAGTTGAGGGAGGCGAAGCTGGAGGGAGTGGTTCCAGGCTTTCAGAGAATCGGTCCACTCCACAATTTGCTTCTCCAGTGAAACTGGGTTTTGCCATTGTTTTGAGAGGAAGCTGGTTTAAGTCCTCCCAGTGGAGGCTCTTCCCAGTTCTCCCAGGTTCCTGTTCCAACAGACTGCTGCGTTGCCTTCCATTACTTTCTCCCTTTCTGTTATCAAAACTGGCTCTGACCTATCTTTTATCTGAAAATCTCATTCACACTGGGGTGTGAATAGTTCACACAGATTTAGAGCCTACATTTAATCCTGCAGAAGGAATGAATCTCCAGGGGTGATTTTCAATCTCCCCTTGCCCTAAGGCTGGCTGTGCTGCTGGGTGAAGTTTTGCCCCACTGCTCAGTGGATGTATGGGGCTGCAGGGCTGGCCTGACCAAATGGGAGGTCGGGAAAGTTCTCTTCGGAACCCACTCTCTTCTCTGCCATCCAAGGCACCTGTTGCATTTGCCCTTCCCAGGTGCCCACTGTAAGGGGGTTTTGTATATGCTCCCATCACCACGTACCTGCCCTGTGTCTCACCATGACTTTCCCCTGCTGGTTCAAGCAAAGCCGTATGACTGCTCTGTTGATGGATCAATGCATTACCACTCTCAGGTAGAAGATTTCTGTTTTAACAGGAACCTCCTGAAAATGATACCCTGAGCCAGAGGGAGAGTGGGAATTTCAGGAGCCCATGGTAGGCTGTGTTGGGGATGTGGAGATATTTGGGGATAGGTGAGTTGGGGACCCCACAAAGCTCGTTGGTGAAGATCTTTTTTTTTTTATTAACCCGAGGCAGCAGTGGCTCTGGGGAATCCTCTGGAAAGGGCTACACTAGAATCGAGTTGACCAAAAGAAGGCAGGAAGGAGGAGTGGGAGAGAGAAAGAAAGTTGTGGGAGAGGGGAGGATATCACAAGCAGGGGATAGAGAGCACTCTCAGACTAAATTCATTTTCTCTGCCGAGCCAACATCTGCTCCCCTGCTGGGATTGAAGTTTAGCTCCATCCTGTTGTCTGAGTTATTTGTGGCTCTAAGTAGCCTTCTTTGAAGTTGACTTTTTCCAGAAAGTTTCCAGACATCTGAGTTCAAGGAACAGAAGGCCAGGAAGCCTGAGAGTGATAAATAAAACTTGAGTTAAGCTGATTTCTAGAGTGCACTAGCAGCGCCCCCGGATACGGTGGCCATTTTAATTGGTTCGTCAGAGTTCTGCTTTTGTGGGCCAATAGTTGGGCATGGAAACTGGTTTGGTTTTGTTTCTTTTTCTTCCCTAAAACTTAACTCTCATGCTGGCTTTGGTTACATTTGAAATGGTGGGGCAAAAAAAGGGGCTGTTTTATAATACTGATTCTTCCGTTAAGGTTAGTGGTATGATCTGATCTCAAAATGTATCATTTTACTCCATATATGTCTAGATTTCCATATGTTTAGGATGCACTGGTATTGCCTCTTTGCTTTTCTGGTCAGTGCTGTGAAAATTAACCAGGGAGTTGAAACAAGAACATTTAAATTAAGTGAGATGCCCAATGCCTGGCCAAGAGCCGCATTTGACGGTCCATTGGTTTTGTGAGAGTTTCCCATCCTTAACCCATCTCCAGAGAGTATTGATCTCGTCGTCACTCTCTCTTTCTTTCCCTGCTCCCCTGTTATCTGATGCTTCTACAGAAGCGAGGCTAAGAGAGGCTGGGATGGCTCTGGTCTCTGCCTGATACCACTCAGAGCCCTTCCAGTGCTTCGCCCACTTGTCTCATTGCTGGAAAGAGGCCTCATTCTCGGCCATTCAAAACAGCAGAGAGCATTGTCCACCTAACCGCTTTCTTCTTGACACTCTGTTCTTTACAGAATGGGTTGAATGGCTTGCATCTGGCTTCTAAAGAAGGCCATGTGAAAATGGTGGTTGAACTTCTGCACAAAGAAATCATTTTAGAAACGACAACCAAGGTAAGTCTCGTAGGGAATGGGGGAGCTTTTTGCTGAAAAGTCAAGTCTGTGGGTCCCTCAGATATAGTTCCAAACCCTGGCATAGAAACCAGCACTTCACGAGAGAGACCCAAAGCATCTTTGTAAATCTCTCTTATCCTTCCAACCGCTTCCTAACTCAGTGAGTCCCTGAACACAGGAGCCTGTTTCCACAAAGATTCAGTGGGTCTTTCATTTATCCTCATTACTGGATCATAAATCTAAAATCGTCGGCCTTTCCTGGGGACTTCACAGCTACTCAGGGTCCTTGACAATAGCACAGGGGCTTGGAGCGCTGGAAGCTCCTGCGGCGGGCGCCTTGAGTTCAAATCCCAGCTGGGATACTTCATAACCCTTTAGGGCAGTGTTACTCAGCCAAGGTTAAACCTCGGGTTTCCTTATCTGTAAAGTGTGAATTATAATGCTTAGTTGCAGGGCTGGTATGAAAATGAAATGAGCTGCTGTATGTAAAGTGCCCTGTGTATAAGAAGGATTCAGTAAATACCAGCACAGAAAACAAACGTTATTGAGCGCCATAGAGTCCAGATCCCTCAGCATTAACCTAACTCCAGTTTCTTTCATTTCTCCTTCTCTGGCAAGTCTTCCCTTGTTCAGCCTCCAGCTTATTTCCTTTCCTTACTACCTTGAACAGCATTGTCTCTTACTAAGAGGCATCTGGCTAGGCTGACGTCACACTTCTCCCAGCAGTACGTTTCTCCCCAAATCAATAGTATAAATACCAGTGACTTAAGTTCAGAAACCATGGAGTCATGAAATTGATGTTCGTCTGCAGATTGCAAAATCAGTTTTATTACTTACCTGCATACTTACAGCTTGTTTGTTCATTAAACAGGATGCAGCTAGCATTTTAAAAACAAAGGAACAAAAAAACCATCTCCTTTTACTAACTC
>JAQZBX010095833.1:0-11869 GCA_029593785.1 Cabassous unicinctus
AAGAAGTCCTGAAGTAGTACAGTTTTCGCAGAAACAGCAACAATTATTAAACCAGCAAGTTTTGGAGCAAAGACAGCAGTTTCCAGGAGCACCCGTGTGAGGGAGCTTATCAAGAACAGCTACATGTTTTTTATCTTATTGTAACAGATGAACATATTTTTATACTAAAGATAAATGAGGTAAGATGGCAGTAGAACATAAACAGTCATTTTCCTGTAAATGTATGCGTGCATTTGGGGATAAGTAAGTATTGTACTTTGTGCATCTAAGCATTTCACATCGCCGTGAGTTTAAAGAAATCGGGTTACCTTTCCAAAATGACATTTAATTACAGTGGCTTTTAAAAAAAAAAAAATGTGCCTCTTCAGTCACTGTTACTGAAGATAACAAAGCAGTTACATTCTGTGGAAGTCATGAAGGTAATAGTTATTAATCTTGAGTTTTCTAACTCGGTAGTTCTCATCCAGAGGCAGTTGGAAATGTATGGGTATGTTTTTTGGTTTTCACAGTGACCTTGAAGACTGCTGAATTTTAGTGGGTGGACCAGGGATGCTAAATGCTCTGCAGTGTCTGGCATAATCCCATACAGCTAAGGTTTACCCCGCTCTCAATGCCAATAAAACCCCTCTGGGGAATGCTGGCAGCTACTTGTTGTGGTAGCATGGAGCTGGGGCACCTAGACCTGGGTTCTAGTAATAACTTTCTCTTTGGAGTTAAGATTGGAGCTGTCAAGAGGTAAGCATATTTTATATCTATAAGGGAAGTGATCATTGTTAACTATCTGTGAAATTAGGATGTGCTGGTAAAATCTAACGAGGATGAACTAAGTACACTGGAGTGAACGCATCACCTAAAGCTAACTTCTCTACTTCATGCTACCTACTAGTCTTTACCTCTTTTAAAGCAGACAGTCTTTTATGCTGAATTTGTGAACAGTATAGATGTGCCTCAGTTATCCCACCAATGCTAGAATAAAATTGTTTTTCTTATACTCATTTCCTTTTCAAAAAGAGATCCTGAAAATAAGAAAACACTCCAGCATTTTGTCACTGTTTTTCAAACTTGAGTTATTTTAAGACTGTGATATTCCTAAGTAATTTTCAAAGAATGATGGATAATCTGGATATATGTTACTTTTTTCTTGTATTTTCTCCTAGGAAAACTTTTAAAAGGCAAATCTACCAATAAAAGTAACAAATATCAAGGGAGTATTTCCAATATTAGGCAATAAATATATGTGTTTTGAGTTTAACTGTGCAAATACTTAAAGATTTGTTTGTTTCTTAGAGATGGCTTTTCAGCCCTGAAATATATATATATATCAAATTAAACTTTAGCATGGCTGTTCTAAGAAGCACATATGTAAAGAAAGAATGTTCTCATTCATTTTGTGTGTGTGTGGTTTGCATGTCTGTGCAAAAATACTTTTACCAAATTAATCATTAAAGTCTATTTGTTGACCAAAAAAGAGTTCTTAATTCCTAGCATTTTGGGGAATGTAGTAAAGTTATAATTATGCATCAGAGAATAATAATTCAATGACTTATATTTGGATATGCATTTTGGATAACTACAAAAGGAATAGTAAAATAACATTGACTATCAAGCCAAATAGAGAAGAAATACAATAGTGAAGGCTAAGGCAGAGTCGTAAGCTGCTTGGTTAAGTGTTGAAGGATCGCTCCAAACAGGGCAATCTGATAGTTTTTTTGGCTCCAAGCATTTAAGGAAACTCTGCCAAAATACCAGTGGACTTCAGTGGCCACACATAATAATTAATACAGGCTTTATAAAATTAGTTGAGAAAAGCCACTAAACTCATAAACAACAGCAACATACAATAAGCAGCAACAAATAATCCTGGGGAAGAGGGACAATCTGATTTCCAGAGTTGAATTCCAGAGTTGATTTCCAGAGTTGGATATTAAAATACTCAAAATGCACAGTTTTCAAAGAAAGAAGTGCAGGTATGCAAAGAAACAAGAAAATAAGGATCATTCACAGGAAATAAAGAAATCAACAGAAACTGTCACTAAGGAAGCCCAGGCATTGGACTTACTAAACAAAGACTTTAAATCAACTCTTTTAAATATGCTCACATAGCTAAAGGAAACCATGGGAAAAAAACTAAAGGAAACTAGAGGAACAATGTCTCACCAAATAGAGAATATCAATAAAGAGATTGAAATTATAAAAAGACCCTAACATAAATTCTGGAGCTTTAAACTACAATAGAAAAAATGAAAATTTCACAAGAAAATTTCAACAGCAGATTTGAGATGGCAGGGAAAAAAACAAAAGAATCAGCGAACATGAAGATAGTTCAAATGAAATTATCCAGTCTGTGGAGCAGAAAGAAAAAAGAGTGAAGAAAAATGAACAGAGCTTAAGAGAACTTTGAGACACCATCCAGCATATGAACATATGCATAATGGGAGTTATGGAAAGAGAAGAGAGCAAGGGACAAAAAGAATGTTTGAAGAGATAATGGCTGCAAACTTCTCAAATGATGAGAGAATTAAATATAAAAATTCAAGACACCTGACCAACTCCAAGCAGGATAAACTCAAGGAGATCCACAGCATTAGTTTTTTTTTTAGCCCCTTTAGAACCCATTACAGTGCTTGTGACAGTTTGAATTTGGTGAATTGCAGGAAAGATTATGTTTTTGAACTGATCTCTTCCTGTAGGTGTGAGATCCTTTGATTGTATTAAATCCAGTTAAGGAAACTTTGATTAGATCACTTGATTAGATCATTTTAGGGCTTTTGATTGAACTACATCAGTGAGATGTGACCTGTGCTGGGTCTCTGCCCTCTTACTGGGGTCTTGTATAAACTGAGAACTGAAAGCAAAAACACACACAGAGAGAAAGAAGAGACACAGAAAAGTGAGCTCTGCCATTTTGACCCAGCTATGCAAGAGAAAGGACTCCAGGTTCACCTACAGCTGCAGAAAGTCAGAGAAAGCCCAAGAGGCTCAAGGAGACGAGGACCAGGGAAGAGATGCCTGATCACCCACAGCTGAGCTTGAGGAGAAAGCAGAGAGAGATCGGCAGACTTGCCAACTTGCCTCACCATGTGGCAGGACTAAAGGATCTGCTAGCAACCAGCCTTTGGTGAGAAAGCATCTCTGATGACGCTTTGATTTGGACATTTGCACAGCCTCAGAATTGTGAGCTTTTGCTCCATATAAATCCCCTTTATAAAAGCCATCTCTGGGAAGCAGATGTGGCTCAAGCCATTGGATGCTCGCCTACCACATGGGAGGTCCCAGGTTTGGTTCCCAGTGCTTCCTAAAGAAGATGAGCAATACAGCGAGCTGGTGCAATGAGATGATGCAATGAGGAGACACAATGAGAAATACAACAAGTGGGGAGTGGATGTGGCTCAAGGGTTTGGGCACCTCCCTCCCACATGGGAGGTCCTGGGTTCAGTTCCTGGTGCCTCGTAAAAAGAAGATGAGGAGACACAGAGAGCACACAACAAACAGACACAGAGAGCAGACAGTAAGCACAAACAACAGGGTGGGGGGTGGGGGCAGAATAAATAAATCTTAAAAAAAAAAGCCAACCTATAACCCATTTCTGGTACTTTTGCGTTGGTAGCCTTTGGCAAACTAAGATAGTGCTTTGAGCTTAATCAGTATTTTTCAATTAATTGGTGAAATAATTTGCATTTCTTAATTAGGCACCATAAAGTACTAATAATAGTTGATACAATTCATCTACAATTTAATTTTTTTTAAGTACAGAAGCTTTAGGTCTATAGAAACATCATGCAGGAAGCTCTGATTTCCCACATACCCTGTGATGGTTTGGAGCTATGTACCACAGAAAAACATGTTCTTGAGGCAGGCTAGTTGAGGAAAAGGGAAGACGAGTCTAAGACCTAGCAGAAGAACATGGCCGTGAAACGTGGCCCTGGAACCCTGCCTGGAAACCCCCTGAGGGAAAGACCACCACCAAGGAGGCTGCCGGAAGGACCCCAGGAGAACCCTATTTGGAACAAGATCTCATTCAGGGTCAAGGAAAAGCCCTGGATATCCTCAAGGGGCCTCATCATTAGGACCCCTGGGGAACTGAAGGATGAGGTAATCAATCGGAACAGCAAAAAGCTGGGGCCCTCCCCCAAACATTAGCTAGGGGAGGAATAATTAATAGCTTAAAAGGTGACCACACGAGCCGAATCTTGCTCTCTCTGCCTAGAGGAGCCCACATCAAATCTCAGTGCGTATTTCCGTCCTTCTCTCCCATTTCTCAACAAGCTCTGCTTTTTTCCCCCATTTCCCAATAAATTCTTTTTACTGCCCTAACTCAATTGGTGTGTTCTTAAATTCTTTTATGTGACAGAGCCAAGAACCTAGAGGAATCAACACTTCCCTGGCTTCATTCTTAAATTTAATCCATTCTTGTGGATATGAACTCTAGTAAATAAGACCTTTTGATGAGGTTGCTTCAGTTAAGATGTGGCCCAAATGACTCAGGATGGGTCTTAATCCTATTTCTGAAGGCCTAAGGCCACAGAGAGAGAGAAAGCCAGAGAGAGTAGCTAGAAGCTGGAAGTCAACAGAACCACGAAGAGAAAGGAGAAGCCAGGAGAGGCCGCCATATGACAGAAAAGCCAAGGACCACCGATTGTCAACAGCCAGCCCCAGAACACCATAGTCTTCCGGGAGAAAGCATCGGCTTGATGATGCCTTGATTTTGGACTTCTCCTAGCCTCAAAACCAACAAAGTCCCATTGTATAAGCTAACCCATTACATGGCATTTGCTTTGGCAGCCAGCCAGGAAAGTGAACCCCCCTACACACACAGTTTTCCCTATTATTAACATTTTGCGTTAGTGTGCACCGCTGCCACAATCCATGAAACAACATTATTATAATTATGCTATTAACTTCAGCACACTGTTTACATTGTGTTCCATAGTTCTATGTGTTTGCATGTGTGTGTGTGTGGTAACATATACAATCTAAAGTTCCCTATTTTCCCCTTTTTAAATATAAAATTCAGTGGTGTTAATCACATGTGCAAAGTTGTGCTTCCATCCCTATCACCCACTGCCAAAACTTTTTCATCACCCCAAACAGAAACTCAATACCAATTAAACATTAATGCCCCATTCCCCTCTCCCACTTGGACCCTTGTAACCTGTATTCTAGTTTCTTTATTCATGAATCTTACTTATACTGCTTATTTCATGTAAGTGAGATCATACAATATTTATTCCTTTGTATCTAGCTTATTTCACTCAACATTATGTCTTCAAGGTTCATTCATGTAGCATGCTTCAGAATATGATATAATTTTAATACCTTTATGGAGATATAATTCACATACCATAAAGTTCATCTGTTTAAAGTATACAATTCAATGGTTTTTAATATGTTTACAGTTGTGCAAACATCACAATAATCTAATTTTAGAACATTTCCATCACCCCAAAAGGAAACCGTGTAACCATTCATAGTTGCTTCCCATTTTCTCCTTCCTGCTCTCTCTCTCCCTACCTTCCCCACCCTAGTCCTACAAAATCACTAATCTACTTTCTGTCTCTATAGATTTGACTATTCTGGACACTTAATATAAATGGTATACAATGTATGGTCTTTTGTGACTGGCTTCTTTTACTTGTCATAATGTTTTTGAGATTCATCCATGTAATAGCATGTATCAGTACTTCATTCCTTTTCGTTGCCAAATAATATTCCATTTTGTTTAACCATTCATCACATGATGAGCAATTCGGTTATTTCCACTTTTTGACTATTATGAATAATGCTTCTATGAACATGTAGGTGGAGTTTTCATGTAGACATATTTGCATCTTTTTTCTCTGAATTCCTAAGAGTAGAATTGCTGGATCTTCCATTTGGAACAAAAATTATCTACAATATGATAGCACATTATTTTAATTACCATGTTCATTTGTTTTATACCATGATTATTATTCTATGTGGTCAGACCATGCATTGGATAGCTGAACCTTTTATGTTTTAAACATGTCATGCTTCTGCTACATTTGAAATTTTTTATGGGTGTCCAGTCTCAGGCCTGAAATTTTTGAAAAGTGCAAAACCACAACTTCCTAATCAATATATTATTTACATAAAGGTAAAAATATATGCACAGAGATGAGAAAAGCACGTGTACCCATGGGCTACTCAACAATGAATTAGCCTGGCAGCACAAATTAATTTGTTTATGGATCTTCAAAGAATTAAAATTAATTTACATAATTGAATCTGTGTGAGAACTGTATTTCCGTTTTGTTGTGTTCAATATGTTTCAAACAATGAAAACCAAACCACACATATTCATAACATCCGATGTGCTGGCAGTCAGTGGAACATGATTTGAAAAACAATGATTCGCCATAAGCATCCAGTCCGGCCTTATTCACTGACTTCTCTCTGTTGTTAACAGCCCTGCCATAGTCCTCCCTTCCACTCCACCCATCCAAATCATTCAAGGTACAACTCACTTCACACCTACAGCAGGTGACTTTTGTGGATTATTTTTTTCCCATAATATTGCAACAGCATGTCTTCTTATCATTCTTTTCACTATCCACCAAACCAAGTAAAACACCTAGCTCCTAGTAGATACCTAATACCCCTCAGGAGATGTGCTTTTACTTTTCTTTTAATATGGTTTTACTTTTTAAACAGGATGGAAGTAATATGTTAAGAAAATCCAGATCTTATACAAAGTGCTTCTTATTTTTAAGTGCAGAGTTTGTTCTTATTACCTTAGTCTGATAAGAGAGAGCGAAAGAGAGAGAGAGAGAAAGCCAGTGAGTGTGTGGAATCTTCAGGAATTTGTTCTTTAGGGTGGAGAATTTAACAATAACTTTGCCTTCTTTTAAATTCTGCTTTCAGGTCAAGGATAACATTTTAAAAATAGTTTCTCAGTTATAAAACAAAACTGTCTTTGCACTGATAAATTACAATTGCTATTTATTTAAGTTTTCATAGAAAAACTTAGTTTCATAAGTCAGTGTTTCTCATACTGGTATGCTCATACTCCTGGGGGATTCAGAAGAACAATTTTCATCATTTTCCCCTAATAAAGGTCTGTCCATTACTCAAGTTTGAGAAAAAATTTACATAATATTGATATAAGCTATATGTTTAAAGGCTGTTGTAATTGGGGATAAAACCCATTAAGTTTGTCAATTATATGCTTTTTATGCCTCAGTGCTTTAAAAGTCATCAGCCATATCCAGGCAAGTCTAGATATCAATAAGTATTTTGAAAGGAATTTGAAGGAAGATAAATGAGTGTACTGCAGCTGAGTATGTGCCATGCAAAGAGCTGAGAGAAGAACACGCAGGAGACAAGGTAGATGGATGGGAGAGAGTACTTGATGACGTGCCCGAGTATCATGACGTAGAGAGAATAGAGACCATGAGGTTAGAGGAGAGATGATGCCAGAGGCAGAGATAGTTTATCTTTACCTTGATTTTAAATTCCACCTTCTATTAGAACACTCACACATGTAGACCAAACTGTAACACTTCATCTCCCTACATTTATCTAGTGTGATTTGCTTTTATTTTAATCACATAAAACTTTATTGCTGAATGTGTAAAGCTGTACTAGATAATCTTTACCATCGTATTATACTAAATAAATTGCCTATTAAGTGCTAGACAACTTTGCCCATTTTATGAACTATTAGCACTAATGTATTGGGAACAGATCTTCCTAAAAGCAACTGTACTTTAGAGTATGTGGGTGCTTCTAAGCATTGGAAGTAGGGAAAGTTAGGAGATCTAAATAATCTTAGTGCTTTTCAAATTCAGAAACCATGCTAAATGATTAAAATGACACATTTTCAAATTAGGTGAGAAAATTCAGATTTAAGTTTGTCATTTCAAAATAGATACTCAACCCTTTGCCAGGAAGGGACTTTACCCAACCACCCACAGCCAGGCTGCCTGCAAGGTTGCCCAGCGGGGCCTCCAGAAGCCCTGGGAGACCCAGGCCGAGCACCAGCCCAAGGCCCCCTCAGCAGCTTTGCTAGGACGTCTTAGTCTTTGCGTCCCAGACGGGACCTTAGCTGGCCAAGGTGGGAACTCGTCACGTGCCAGCAGCCTCACTAGAAGGCTGTTTGCGCAGGCGCACTTGGGTGGAGTCACGTGCTGAAGAGGCCTCAGCCTGCTGGGTTTCCAGAGCATTGGCAGGGCCTGCTGGGCGGGAACCAGTCACGTGCCCTCTGGCCTCACCAGGGCCCTGTTTGGGCAGGCGCACTTAAATGGAGTCCTGTGCTGAGGGTTACAGAGCTGCATGAAGGTGCCTCAGTCTAACGGGGTTTTCAAGCCCTGTGGCAGGGCCTTCTTGGCGAGAACCAATCACTGCCCTGGGGCCTACCTAGGGGCCTCTTTGCGCAAGCGCATGAGGGTGCCGGCCCCTAAAGGTACGGAGCTTCGTGAGTGCTCTTGAGGCCCTCCACAGCCAGGGCAGGGCAGGGTTGGCGAGAACCGGTCACATGCCTTGCAGCCGCCCTGGGAGCCTGTTTGCGCAGGCGCACTGAGAGCCCGAGCTGCCCTGCGCGCTAAGGGGCGGAGCTTCGTGAGGGAGGCTCAGTTCCTCAGCGGCAGGTGGCGAGGGAAGGCAGGTCCCGGCGGCTCAGTGAGTGAGAAGGCGGGCGGAGGAGCGGCAGCCATGCAGGCCGGAGACGAAGGCGCCGGCAACGCGACGGGGGAAGCGGGCTATGCTGAAGGCCAGGGTGGCAAGGGTGACCCCGACAGCCATGATGAACCTGTCGTTCCCAACGACCAGGGCGACCCCAGTGGCCCTGAGGACCAGGGTGGCCCCGACTGCCAGAGTATCCCTGGTGACTCTGAAGGCTCGGGTGCCCCCAGCAGCCGTCGCAGCCCCCGAGGCCCCTGCGTCGCGGGAGGGGAGGGCGCTGCCGCCGGGGGTGCCCCCCAGGTCGCGCGGCCGCCACATGCCTCGGGGCCGGCTGGAGACGCAGCGCCGGCGGCTGGAGGAGCAGGAAGCCGATCTCTGACCTTGTATCCTTTCCCAGGGCGCCCAAGGGACTGGCCAGGGCCCGGGCTGCGGTGGGGGCTGGAAGGGGAAGGAGGCAGGCCAGAGCGGGCTGAGCTGCCCGGAGGGCGGCGAGGGGGCCACCGGGCAGGAAGGCAGGCGTCGGAGGTGCCAGGGGGCCCGGGGCCCAGGCAAAGTTAGCGGAGGATGGTGCCTTAACCCTGCCTCCCCCAGCACCCTCACCGTGCCCTTCCGGTCCCCCCTGGAGGCGGAGATGGCCCGCAGGTCCCTGATCGCGGATATCCACCGCCAAGGGCAAGCGGTTCGGAAGGAGTTCACCGTGACTGGCAGTGTCCTGGCTGTGTGAGTTCTGGAAGGGGCCGGGTTGGAGGGTGGGGCAGGCGCTGGGGGGATGGAAGACACGGAGCCACCCCAGTGTTGGGTCTCTGGGCCTAGGACAGCGTTCTCACCTTTAACTTGGCCTTCTTTGCCCCTCACTTTTAGGAGATGGACTGCTGAGGACCTTGGCATCCTCCGACTTTCCATCAACGCCTTCCTTAACCAGCTTTCCCTGATAGTGTGGAACATCCAGCGCATTGGGCCCCCGTTTTCGCTAAGCCTCGGCCGGGAGAAGAGAGCTGATACCTAACCTTGTGTTCCTTCCTAGGCAGTGTCTCCTTCCCTAGGGCATGGATCTCTGGAGTCCTTGCCACTGCATTGTTGGGGCCTGATGTGTGACCTTGGGGCACACTTGTTTCGTTTGATGTTTAAATGTCTGTTACTGCCGAAAATAAAGCTGAGCTGCTATTCCTTGTCTGAATTTCTTTTCCGTTCCTGCACATACAGATTTTATTGCCTTTAGGTTGGAGGGGACGCTATGGGACTCAGATATGCAAGTAGTGCAGAGTAATTAAGATAATTTAGAAAATGTAAAAGAAATTAAAATCAATTCTGTTCTGTCATTTAGCTTGAACTACTATCAATACCTGGGAATATTTTCTTAGTTTGATAATTGGATTTATACATTAAATGTGTAACAGTAATACATAATGTATTGATAAAAGTTTAGCATTAATTTTTCCCTGATTTTTTTCATTTAATATATGACTTTTCCTCTTTCTAAAAGTCATTCAAAAACGTTATAGAATGGATGCATAAAAGATACTTTATAATCTAATTGTTGAATATTTAAATTGTTTTCAATTTTTCTCTATTATAGGTAATTATTAAATGGCATTCTTTTATTGTTTTTGCAGGAATGGCTATTAAGATAGATTCCAGGAGGTAGAATTATTGAGTTAAATAATTTTCTATTTTCAGAGCTCTTGGTATACAATACAAAATTCTTGTCCAGAAAATGTACCTCCCACTAGAAAACTGGTTTCCACCACATTATTGTCACCACTGTGCCTGCATCCTGCTAAAATAGAAAAACCTGTTGTCATGTAAAGAGCAAACAACCTAGAAACATTCAAATAAGAATTTTATGGCTTATTGACCAGTTTCAGATGAGTGAAGAAAAGTGTTGGGGCAATTGGTTAGTTCCCTCAAAAATATCTTCTATTCTGCAACCCTGCGAAACACACGTATTTGTTCTAGTAGCTCTTTTGTAGATTCTGTTGGACTTTCTACAAGCCAGTCATGTTGTCTGCCAGTAAAGGCAGTTTCCTTCCTTTCTCATCTTAAAACCTATTGTTGATTGATTTTCCTCCTCATAGGTTGAACTTTCCTGCTTCTTTACATGCCTGGTAATTTTGGATTGGATGCCAGATATTACCTGGCGTGTATTCTACTTTGCGTGCTGGATGTTTTTGTATTCCTAAACATAGTCTTGAGCTTTATTCTGGGGTGCTGTTAAGTAACTTAATAGTTTCATCCTTTCAAGTTTTGCTTTTAAGATTTGCTTGGTGGGATCAGAGCACCTTTGAGAGTAGGATTAATTTTTCCACACCACTGAGGCAAGACCCTCTTGAGTATTCTACCAAATACTTGCTGAATTATGAGGTTTTGCATTCTGGTAGGTGGGGACAGACGCTAGTCCTGGTGCTGCGTGAGTGCCATGCATAGTTAGCCTTAATCCTTTCAGGTAGCCCTTCCCCAAGTCTCAGATGGTTTCCTCACATGTATATGTTGATCAGTACTCTGTTGAATGCTTGAGAGGGATCCTCAGCAAATCTCCAGGGTTCTCTCTTTCTCACTCGCTGCAGCTCTTTATGTATTAGTACATCCATCTTTAGATAGAGACTTTAGTCTGATCCCCACTAGCAAAGCCCAGAGTCAGTCTGCCTCCTTGGCCCCAAAGATGGAGACTGCTGCTGCTGGAGCACCTTAAAAGGTAAGCCAGGGCACATCACTGTGTTCAAAACCCTCCAGTGGGCTCCCCTCTCACTCAGACTCAAAGCCAAAGCCCTTACACTGGTTGATGAAGCCTGATGTGAGGCGGCCTGTTTCACCACCTGTGCCTCCCCTCCCATTCTTCCCCTTCTCCAGCCACACTGGGCTTCTGGCCCTTTACTGAAACACTGCAGGCCCACTCCTGCCTCGGGACCTTTGCACCAGCTGTTTGTGGTCAGACACTCTCTTCCCCCAGATTTCCACCTGGCTCACTCCTGGACCTCCAGGTCCTGCTCAAATGCCACTCTCTCAGCGAGGCCTTCCTGGCCATCCTATTTACAATGGCACCCACCTCCCCCACCTGCCTTACTTACCCACCCCTGCAGTACCCCAGCCCCTAGAGCAGTGCCTGCCTGGCACAGAGTAGCTGGACACACTTGCGCCTTAATAAGGTCTCGTCCAATGCCATTCTCTCGACCCAGAACGATCCAGGTCTGCCCCAGCCCCCACCTACACCCTCCTTTTACAGGTGTAGGTG
>JAQZBX010095834.1:0-11871 GCA_029593785.1 Cabassous unicinctus
GAGGGGCTGTGAGGGGAGCATGGGGGGAGAAGGAGGGGACAGCTGAGGGAGGGGCTGAGGTGGTGAGGGGAGGTGGGGGAGTCGCGGGGGCACTCACCTTGTAGCTGAGGTAAATGAGGAGCATCGTCTCCAGGAAGCTGATTATGGCCACGGTGACCTGGGGGTCAGGGGGAGGAGAAGCCTTAGGCCAGACGGGGGCGGGGCTCTGGGGTGGCTGGAGCCTGAGTGGACAGGCCTCAGGGTGTGACCTTAGCTGGCCAACACCTGGGTGGCCCAGACCTGCTGTGGGGCCTGGAAAGCCTGGTCCACAGGCTCTAGGTGCAGGGACCCCGTGGTGGGTTTCCCAGAGCACAGGCAGGGAGGGGCAGTGAGACAGACGGAGGGGACAGCGAGACAGACAGACGGAGGGGACAGCGAGACAGACAGAGGGAACAGTGAGGTCGATGGAGTGGACAGAGACACAGACAGAGGGGACAGCAAGACAGAGACTGCGAGCCTCGCGGCACCTGGAAGTCATAGGAATAGCCCCCGAGCCTTGCCCGCTTCAGGCGTCCTGATGCCCCCATGGGGCGGGGCCGCATCCCAGCGGGGACAAGGGGGGCCCTGGCACCGGCTGGAGCAGCTCACCTGGATCACCCACAGAGTCATCTTCCTTTCCACCCACAGGATCGGAGCCCTGGGAAGAGAAGGGGGATGAGCCTCTGGCCAGCAGGCAGAGGTGGGCAATGTGTTGGAGTGAGGCTGCGGCCGCCAGCACCCCCAGCTACACTTGAGCCAGCTGTGAATTGGGCCTCTGTTCAATCCAAACATGCTCCTTGGGGCAGTGTGGAAGGGAAGAGGGACAAGGGGGGAAGGAGAGATTCCCCTGGGGAAGCCAGAGCAGGCAGCAGCAGCCCCTTGGGGAGCAGAGCAAGGCCCCTCCGGTATGAGTGCCCATGGCACCACGGCTCGGGACATGTGCAATTGCCCAGGGCGGACATGGCCACAGGGCCAGGGCTCTGCCTCTCAGGGCGTGCATGGGAGAGTCCAGCTTGAGTCTCCAGCAGCCTGGGCAGCTTCCTTTTCTTGCCTGGGCTCCTGGGGAGGGGGGCTCCTGTGTCTGTCACTGAATGGGACATCAGCCATCCAGTGCCTCCATCTCCTTATCCATCATGGGACAGGGCTACTGTGACTGTGAAATGAAACTGGGGACAGGAGCATTCTTGGTGAGAGGCAGCCTCTACTCAGACCCTGGTGGGTGTAAGAGTAGAAAAGATGGAGTGGGTAGCAGGTAGCTGAGCTCAGCCCTCAGCCCTGCTCTCCTTCCCCAGGCAGAGCCAGACATCAGACGGCCGAGATCCTGACCCCCAGCAGTCCTGTGTTGCAGGATGGCTTCTCAACTACACTGGGAATGGTCAATGATTTCCCAGCAGGGGGCGTGGGTGGATGGATGGATGGATGAGTGGTTGATGGAGGGATGGATGGATGGATAATGGATGGATGATGGTGGATGGATGGATGATGATGGATGGATGATGGTAGATGAATGGATGATGGATGGATGATGATGGATGGAGGATGGATGGAGGATGATGGATGGATGGATGATGATGGATGGATGATAATGGATGGATGATGATGGATAGATGGATGAGTGGTTGATGGACAGATGGATGATGATGGATGGATGGATGGATGGATGATGGATAGATGGATAATGGGTGAGTGGGTTGATGGGTAGGTGGATGGATGGATATCACCCCCAACCTACATTCTACAAAAGCATCTGAGCCCGGAGGGGCTCAGAACAGACCAGAGGCAGGAGCTGGGTCAAGCCAGCTTATGATGCCTAAATGGGAGGGTTGACCCTTGCTGTATTCTTAAATCACTCCTGCTGAGCCTTCAGGGGCTGCAGTCTGAAGTGCATGTCCCCAAGTTATGACCACCACATAGCCATGGTCCTGGGGTATGGCCAAACATGTCCTCAAGGAACTTGGGGGTTCAGACATGACACCTCCAGCTGAGATTTCTTTAGGAAACCCTGGGGGTCACAGAATGAGGCAGGGTTTCTACCCCTGAGAGGCAGGGTCATGTGAACCTCTGTCCCCCACACCCTACCCCAGCTCTGGACCTCAGAGTAGGAGTCAGGCCAGAGGCAGCTTTGGCCAATGTGAACAGGACAGTGAACTTACCAATTGATCTCAGAGGACGACTCGTTGAAGGTGTAATTCTGCTTGGGGCAGCCCCAGCTGTGGAGAGAAGTGGAGGCTGGCCCAGCCGCAAGCTCCCCACCCATTCCAGTGTCAGGGCTCATGGCCTGGCCTCAGAGGCAGCCCTCTCCCCCCTCTGCACAGACCCCCACAGGGCAGGCAGGAAGAAAAGAAGACATCCCATGCCTGCGGGTCAGGAGCCCAATAGCGGGAGACAGTGCTCAGGCAGGAGACTCCGCTTCTGCTGACGACAGGCTTCTGGGGGAGGCCATCATGGCCAGAGGCAGAGCGCAGAGACATGCAAGGCAGGAGGCCACCAACAAGCTGGGTGGGGAGCACAAGGCAGAGAGAGAAGCCGAGCTCCTGATCTTGGGGCGCTGACTTGTAGAGGACGTCTCCAATGTCCCTGCCACTCCCAAGGACAAGCCTCTCTAAGCAGGGCCATGACTGACATGCTGGTTCAGACTATAACTGCTATCAGGCCACTGACCAGGGAGACCTCACTCTCAAAGAGCTCCATTGTGAGGGCCAGCTTCCTCCCCCCTTTTCTCTCAACTGAACTAGTCTACCTGAGCTTAAATGGGAAACCCAGTTCTCACAGGGCATGGCTGATCATCCTCCCATCCATCCTCCCATCCATCCATCCATCCATCCATCCACCCTCCTACCCATCCATCCATCCACTCTCCCATGCATCCATCCATCCATCCAACCATCCATCCATTCATCCATCCTCCCATCCATCCATCCATCCATTCATCCATCGTCCCACCCACACACCCATTATCTATAATCCATCCATCCTCCCATCTGCCCAACTGTCCTCCCATCCATCCTTTTATTCATCTGTCCATCCTCCCATTTCATCCACCTATCCTCCCTCACACCTATCCAATCAAAGGTATTATAAGCACCTTCCATCTGTCAGGAACCATGCTAGGGGCTGGGTAACAAATACAACAGACTTGGTCCCTTTGGGGATACATGGAGGGCTTTAGAGACAGACAAAAAGCAGAGTCAGATAAACAGAGAATTATGAAGCGAGAGGAAAGCTGTCTCAGAGATGAACAGGAAGTCGAGCTGGATGGTGCCAGGAACCTGCCCTGGAGAGGGTGGCATGTGGAGTGAGCAAGGCTTGAAGGGGGCGCGGGAGGCGCAGCGGGACAGGCTCCAGGCAGAGGGAGCAGCGTGTGTAAAGGGCCAAGGCGGGAAATGTCCGGAGACCCCAGGAATGAGTGGAGGCTGGGGCGGACGACGGAGGTGGCAGGGGTGGGGCGTGGGAGCGGCAGGCAGGTGGCAGCTCCGGGCCAGCCCTGCAGGCTCCCAGGCAGGAGACCCCCTTAGGTGGTGCGCTGAGAGACGCCCGGCCTCTGCGTGGAGGAGGATTAGGTCTGCCCGGTGAAGAAGGCACAGGGAACACGCACACTTGATTCTACTCCTTCCTGAACCCCCAGTGAAATAACAGTCAAAGGAGGTCTTGCTTGTTCTGGGAACTTAGAAGGGGATCAGCAAGAATTTGGAAGCTGGACTGACAAGTGGGAACTGACATTCTGGGCCCTCAGCATCGAAGCTGGCAGTGGGGAAGCCGAGGGGCTCCCGGGGCCCTGGAACCGGAAGCCCAGCGCCTCCGGAAGCGGGTGAGGGGGGGATGGCCCGGGAGGTCACGTGAGCCACATCCCCCACTGCTGCCTCTGGCTCCGTCCTCTCCTGCCTGGACAAAGGCAGGGAGGGGCCGCTCACCAGGGAGGGTGTCTGGCCCGGGGGTGCAGGCCCAGCTTCAAGCCAGCGCCCTGAGTGAGTTTACGGGCCCAGGGCCCAGGCCCAGCCTCCTTCCCGGCTCGGCCCACAGGGCTCATCTGACGGCAGAGACGGGCAGAGCCCCGTTGGGAAGCCAGGCCCGCGGAGAGACCCACAGTGCCGTCCCGAGATGGCTGGCAGGGACGGCCATGCTCCCGGCCTGAGCACAGAACTCCACCAGCGTCTGGGCGAAGCACGCAAAACACAGTCAACAGACACGGGAGAAAATGTACTCATTCGACGCCAGGGGCCAATGTGAACTCAGCAGGAAGAAGACGACGTAAAACAGAAGCGCCGACGGCCATCCCAGCGAGCAGCAGGAAGGCAGTGCTTGTGACACTCAGAGATCAGAACGCTCAGAAGTCGGGGAACACGGTCACAGGCGTGGAGAGCTCAGCCAAAACGCGGAAAACAAAGCCAAGGAACCCCCTTAAAGGGCGAAGAAGGAAGAGAGGATGAGATGGTGTGAAGCTGTGCGGCCCCCAGAAAAGCATGTCCTTAGAGTTAGCCCACTCCTGCAGGGTCTTCTGGAGAGTCGAGTCTTAAGATGTGACCCACCTCGTTGAGGGCGGGTCTTCATCCTCTTTCTGGAGTCCTTTACAAGACAATGAAATTCAGACAGAGAGAGAGAAAGCCATGGAAGCCGAAAGCTGAAAGCAGCAAAACCCAGAAGAGAAGAGCGAGCCAGCAGATGCCACCACGTGCCTTGCCATATGGCAGAGGAGCCCAGATCGCCAGCAGCTGGTCTTCAGGAGGCCTCGCCTTGATCCCGTCACACCTGTAAGCCTGTAAGCTGACGGCTCCCCACTGTAAAAGCTGTCCCATCTCTGGTATATTGCTTCTGGCAGCCAAGCAAACTGGAACAGACTCTGGTACCAGGAAAGTGGGGAATGGCTTTATAAATGGGTAAGGAGAAGATTCCGGAAGAGTCGTGAGGTGTTTGACAGAAAAGGCCTAGATGGCTTTGAAGAAGCTGTTGGTAGAAATAGGGACACTAAAGGTGCTTCCAATGAAGCCTCAGAAACAATGAACGTGCCGTTGCAAGCTGGAAGGAAGGCGACCCCTGTTTCTAAAGTGGCAGAGAACTTGGTGACATTGAGTCCTGGCGTCAGGACTTGAGAGTGACGACTCTGGATGTTCATCTGCGGAGATTTCCAAACTGAACAAGGATAGTGCGGCCTGGCTTCTCTTTGCAAATTATAGTGAAATGAGAGGTGAAGGGATACGTTGGGAACTGAACTTCAGGGCACGAGGAAACCAGAGATAGGTGGTTTGGAAGGTCCTGAGTTTCTGGAAAGCAAATCCCCACGTGAGGGTACAGTGGACACGGCCCAGCAGCCATGTCGGGGAGGTCGGGCGGGCGGCGCAGGTACCCAGGAGGGACCTGTGGGACGCCCTCCTGCCGGGTGCGTCATGCAGAACTGGTAAGTTTTTTTATGATCTCTGTGGACGAACCACTGCCAACCTCGACTCAAAGGGCAGAAAAGGAAGAGATTGAAGGAACAGTCAGTGCCAGGGCAGAACCCCGGAAGCTGAGGTCTGGACTGAAGACGTCTTCTGGGGCCGAGGCAGGGACCCGCCCACTTACGTGGAAAGGGTGAGTAAGCCCTGGGGCTTCGAGAGGGAGGGGCCAAGAGTCCAGCCGCCGCCCCAATGCGTGACAAGGGTGGAGCCGAGGGTCCGGTCACCACCCCGATGCGTGAAGAAGTCGGAGCCTTCGCCGCAGCGTCTGGGGAGAGCACGGCCACTGCGTGTCTTTGGACAGGTGGGGCTGCCACCGCATCAGGCCCAGAGGACCAGCCGTCGCTCCACAGACGACGCTCAGGCCTGGACATCCGATGGGGTGTGCCCGCTGGGTTTCGGAATTGTTTGGGACCTGTGGCCCCCGTTTACCTTGCAATCTCTCCCGGGAATGGGAATGTTTATTCTATGCCTGTCCCTTCTTTGTACACTAAATTCCACAGGTCCACAGACAGAGGACAGACCACTCCTGTAACGGATTCTGGTGAGACTTTACTGAAGTGATTTTTAAGGCTTTGGGGATATTGTGATGGAAATGAATGTATTTCGTGTACAGAAAGAACATTTCATTTTGGGGTCCAGAGGGTGGAGTGTGATGGTTTGAAGCTGCATGTGCCCAGAAAAGTGTGTTCTTAAAGTTACCCCACTCCTGCGGGTGTGGACCCAGGCTGAGCAGGGTCTCTTGGTGAGCAGGATGTCACCAATTCATCTTAGGATGTCACCCACCCATTCAGCGTGGGTCTTAATCCTCTTACTGGAGCCCTTTATAAGATTAACAAGTTCAGACAGGGAGAGAGAAAGCAAGAAACTGAAAGGAGGGTGCAGGGAGGGGTTATGTGGGAATTCCCTATACTTCCGGTGTAATTTTTTGGTAAATGTAAATCGAAAACTCCTCTGAAAATGAAGTAAAAAAAAAAAGCTGAAAGCAACAAAACCGGAAGAGAAGGGAGGGGCCAGCAGACGCCGCCATGTGCCTAGCCATGTGGCAGAGGAGCCTGAGGGAAAACGATTTCCAAACGCTCCCTCAACTGTGGGCTCCTGCAGAGCCACAAACACACGCCCGTGCACGTTTCCCTGAAACCGCAGCAGGATGTTCTCTGTAAAAGCAAAGGAGCAAGGAGCAGGGGGCCCCTGGTCCCGGGCTCTGCACCCCACTGGCCAGGACGCTCCCTCTGAGGGGCTGGAGTGGGCACAGAGATGCTCGCCGAGTCCCTTCCCGCAGCCCGCGGCCGTGGCTCCCACCTCCTGAGGGGGCCGCATCCCAGACCCTCGGAGAGAGACCATTCTGGGTGCAGGAGCAGCTGCGGATGAGGGACCCACCCAAGCCTGTCACTCTCTCTCTGCCGGGGAACGGACGCTTGGGACGGGGGTTGTGCTGGGGACGGAGGGGCTCCCCTGGACCCTGGGCACAGGGGCGCCTGGGGGCCCGGCCGGGGGGCTGGTCACGACCCCCACGTGGTGCCCCCAGCCAGGAAGGCCGGCACGGACCCACCATCCGATCCCCAGGGCGGGGTCATCGAGCAGGACACGCACGATGTACAGCAGGCAGGTGAGCAGCTTCAGGGAGAAGTTGAAGAGCCGGATCCTCAGGCCTGGGGGCGGGGAGGGGGCGTCAGGGCTCCTGTCTGCACCCTGGAAGGCAGCGCTCGCAGTGCGGTGCTGTGGCGTCCCCTCTGGGGAGGCACCGCCCCCTCCCCACTTTACAGACAGGGGCCCGGGGCTCGGAGGGGCGGCGGGCTGTGCGTGGCGTCCTGCACCACCTCCCACCCCATCCTGATTTTTTACTCGGGGTGCTGGGCTCGCAGCTGGGGCGCCTGCAGGGGGCCCCAGGGGCTGGGGGTGGGGGGGCCGGGCGGCGGCAGCGGGAAGGGGCTGCGCAGCTCCGGTGTCGTCCCAGGGTGTGGAGCCTGCGTCCTTCAGCCTCTGCCCTGGCCCCCAACCCCTTCTGTGTCCACCCAGGGCCCCGTGCCCCCGAGGTCATTTCTGGGCCTGCAGGACGCTCCTTCCGCCACCCCGCCCCTGCGGGGGCCGCCACTCACTGGATCTTTGGTTTTTGATGAAGAACAGCTTGAGGCGCTCCTTGAGGGTGTTCTCGTTGACGTAGAACTCCACCTGGACCCTGGGGGTAGGAGACGGGCATGGGGGCTCTGGGCCGGCGGGGGCTCAAGCCAGGTGGGGGCTTCCCCCAGACCGCAGCACCGGGAAGACGGACCCTCAGGAAAGGGAGCCCTCAAGCCTGGCCGGCCAGCGCCAGGACGCAGACGAGTAGCCCTCGGCCGGGGCTTCGGACGCGCTGCACTCTCATGTCGTGCCCTGTTATATGAGATGTCCCTGGAGCGTTTCACCAGCACTGGACCCCAAGTGGGGACCCTCTCCGCCAGCCGCTCCCCTTCCCTCGGGCTCCTGGGAACAGACCACACCGAACCAAGTGATGCCAGGCGGGCAGCAAAGTGGGGAGAGCACGTGGTAGCCCCCCGCTGGCCACCCCGGGGGTGGCCACCTGGTGGCCGGGAATAACGTGGGCCCGGGGGTGGATGGGCCGCTGTCCCCACCGCCCCAGCCTCGGACACGGCCCCTCCCAGCTGTGCCCGGAAGCGCTGAGCAGGTGGGGCTCCAGGGGCCCCAAAATGAAGCCATGACCCTGCCCCACAGGCCCCCGGCGTCTCGGTCCAGGGCGCCCGCATCCGGCTGTGCTGTTCCTTTGGGGAGGCCGAGGTGGGGGGCACACTCCCCCTGCCCCCGCCTGCCTTGTCCCGGGGCACAGGCCTCCACACCAGAGCCACCGCACCAGCCCCTGGGCGCTCGGGGGCTTCACTGGCCGACCCCACGCCTCTGACCCACTATGACCCTTTCGCAGGCTGCGGCGGCCCCCCTTCTGGGCCTGGAGTGTGGGGTCGGGGGGCTGGTCCCAGGCCAGGCTCACCCTGCCACAGGGATGGAGTGGGCTTGGGCAAGGTGAATGGGATGAGACGTGCCCCCCAAAAAGACTTGCTCCAGACCCCGTCCCCCATTGGGGAATGGGAGCCTTTCTGTAAGCAGGTCTTTGAGGGGCTGCGCTGGACTGGGTGGGCCTGGTTCAAGATGGTGGCGTCCGTACAGGAGGAGACAGGCAGACGGGGGGGGGGGTGACCTGTGGCCGCGGGGCCTGGACAAGGCAGAGGACGCCGAGGACGCCGGGAGAGGCCGGGAGGGCCCGGGGAGTGGGGCTTGCCCACACCATGGGTCCGGCTTCCAGACTCGAGTGGTCTGTGGTTTCGAGTCCCCCAGGTCGTGGGGGGCTCTCAGGCCCTCAGCTGGGCGCCCGGGTGATGCGTGAGGGGAAGGACAAAGCACCCTATGGCGGCGCACCGCCTGGGGAATCCTGGAGGGCTGCATGGAAGAGTGGCGTGAGAGCCGCCTGGGGGCAGCTCGCCGCCCGAGCCCCTCCCCACCTCCCCACCTCCATCGCCGTCCCACCCACCGCCGCCCCGGCACCTGGGATGCCCACTTGGCTTCGTCCCAGTGCTGGGCGTGATCCCTGGGAGCGGCCTTTGCAGGCTGACGCCCTGGGGGGCACCCCCTGGCCTGGGAAGCGCTGGGGGTGGCTCTTGGGGCGCTGAGCCGCCTCTCAACCCCACGAGGCCCGGCTGGGACCCAGGCCCCCTGCCCAGGGCTGCGGGACAGTCGGGGTGGCCCTCGGAGCCCCCGGAGGCCGGAAGCGGTCGTGGAAGGTGAGAGCGCCGGGCTCCCGGGCAGCCGAGGCCGCACGGCCACGGGGAAAGGAGTGACACCGCTGGCTCTTAATTTTTAACGAGCTGTGGCTGCCGGCTTCTTCCTGCACCACCACAGAAAGTGTATTAAAATGGACTGTTTCCTCCTGAACTGTGTTTAATGTATCCTGAGTGATGCGGCCCAAAGGGGCACTGGGAGCAGGTGCCTGCGGGGAGAGCCTTGGGGTGGGGCAGCTGGGGGTGGGGGAGCCTGGGGGGGAGCCCAGTGGAGTCTGCTCTGGGCAGACCAGATCTGGAGGCTGTGGCAGAGGGAGGCCCCCTTGGGGCTGCCTGGGGACCCCTGTGGTCCCTGGCGCCAGGATGCCACTGCCGCTGCTGCCGCCGGGACCCCACCCCCAGTTCACGGGCACACCTGTGCCAGCCGGGGTTGAGAGGCGGCTCTTTGCTGGGGAGGGGGAGAGAACCAGCCATGGGGTGGTGAACAGTCTGGGGCCACTGCTGGTGGGAAGCCGCTCGCTGGGCCGGCCTGTCTGCCCGCGCCTCGGGGTCCTTGTCTGCGATATGGGGAGAGCATGGGGGCCCCTCCCAGGGAGTCGTGAGGGCGAGACCTGCTGGCAGGGCCGAGGCTCGGGGCACCGCCCAACGAGCACCACGCTCTCCGCGTCTCCCCTGTAAAGACGGGCTGAGCCTCCGCCCTCACATTGACGGTGGCATGGGGTCCCCTCGGGGCCACACTCGTCGACGCCCACAGCGGCCCTGAGGGCTCCACTCTCGGTCTGCAGGTCTGGTCTTAGCGAGCATCTGCTGGAGACGCCGGGCCAGGCTGTGGGCTCAGCTCAGCCCCCGCATCTGGGTGCACCTGGGGGTGCCTGGGACCCGCCTGCCCCCCACGGGATAGCGGTTCTGGGCTGGCGGCGCCGTCCCCAGTGTGGCCTCCCGTGGCGGGGAGAGGAGCTCGCAGGACCTGCTATCGGAGCGGTGGAGACTGGGGTGGGGGTGTCTTGGGGGAGGAGCCTTGGGTGCCCTGAGATCTGCGCAGGTGGGTGGCCCTGGAGCTGGGCGCCGAGGCACTGCCAGCAGGGTCACGCAGCAATGGCTGCAGGAATCCTGCGCCCGGCCAAGCTGTGAGCAACGGCGTTGGCTTCACCTCCTCACTCGTTCGTTCAACAAACCAGAACCAGGAGCCCGCGGCCCAGCACTCGGGGGCCGACACGAGTCCCACCCCTGCCAGCCCGCAAGGCGGGGGCATCTGCGACCCTGTCAGGAGACAGCCCAGGGCCACGAGCCCGCCCAGCGCCCACCCCGCCAGCTTCCTGTTCCTTGTCAGGCAGGTGGGCTCACCCTCTGCACATGACCAAGTTCCCAAAGCGGCAGCCGAGGGCACACCCCGGAGGGCCCACCGCAGGGGCCGCTGCTGCCCACTGCCCAGGACCCTGGACGAAGGCCGGTGAACGGGTCCGCCGAGGCGAGGACGGCAGGTGGGGGCCCCGGGCACCGCGTGGGGCGGCTGGGGGAGCCAGCCTCAGACCCAGAGACCCCGAGAATGTGGCTGCCCAGCCTGGCCCAGGTCTCTGGGATGGTCCCTGGTGGGGATGGTGGCCTGTGCCTCGTGCCCAAGCACGCCCTCGCCCAGCTCTCCTTCCCAGGGGGCCCCTGTCGGGCCGGGCTGGACAGGGTCCGGGGCCGGGAGAACGCCCTCGCTGAGGCCTGCCCGCCGCAGGAGCCCTCAGGGCACCCGGCCAGCCTGTCCAATGAGGATGGAGAGACCGAGGCCCACGGGGGCTGCGGCTGGCCCAGGGCACCTGGGCTCCCCATGCAGCCTGCGTCCAGCTGGGCCCGGGGCTGGTCCACGGCGCACGCCAACCGCCCGCCTGAGCCCTGGGTCTCCCCTGCGCCAGGACGGACCCGGGGGTTCCCACTCCACCCCTGCGTCGCACGGGGCCTGGTGAGGCGAGGGGCAGCGACCCAGAGCAGCCGGGGCAGCCATGGCCGGGCCTCCAGGAAGTCCTGGCCAGGAAGCTCGGAGCACAGCGCCAGGTGCCCCGGTGCATGGGAGCAGGGGGGCACACAGCCATGGGCGCCTGCGGCTGGGCCACACGGCCGGGCACTCACATGGCCAGGGTCCCAGCCCGAGCGCCCCACATCTGCTGGTGCGTGGCTGGCGGCGCTCGGGCTGGGGTGGGAGCTCCGCGCAGGCTGGGTCCCCAGCCGGGGCAGGGGGGCCGAGGGGCGGGAGGAGGCAGGGGTGTGACCGGCCCTGAGGCTCACGGCGGGCTGTCCCCAAGGACGGGGTGGGGCAGGGCGGGCCTGCGCCCCCATCCCACCACTGGGAGACTGAGGAAGGGAAGGGGCCGAGGAGTCAACACGGCCGGGGGGGGTGGACAGTGACTTGTCAAACTGATAGGTGACCCCGGCTGGGCCTCCCCGAAAAGGCACTCCTGCCCCGACGGGGCCTCGGCTCTGGCCCCTCAGCCAGGAGGGCCGGGAACCCCGAGTTTGGGCCAGGCAGCAAGCCCTCTGTGGGCCCTGCGGTCGGGACGTCTGCTCAGACGAAGACGCCCTGGGCAGCAGGGGCCCAGCTCCTCCACTGAACTCGGGGAGTTGGGGGCGGGGCGTGCTGCCTCCACCTCACCTGCACCCCACCTCACCTGCAC
>JAQZBX010095835.1:0-11871 GCA_029593785.1 Cabassous unicinctus
ATGAGAAAATTATAGCATTTGCTATTATTTTTACATGTCCCTCTTTTGATACCCCCAAATTGGGGGAAGAGGGAACAGTAAAAAATTCAGAGCATGTATTTTAAGGGGTACATTATTCAGTCAAGCAAGGCACAAAATATGTCATGGATTTGAGAAAGCAGCAGCTGAGCCATTGACCACCAGGTTCAATGTAGCTGTATGAAAAGCAGGCATTTTTATGCCAGAAAATATAGTTTCATTTGATACTCCTGGATGTCATAAAGAAGCAACATGTGGATGGCAAAAAATTGAAATTGCTACATTTAGCTCAATTTCCTGAATCCATAATTCTGTGCTATTCCTGTGGCCCAGAATTGAATTTTTACTTAGAAATTTTTAAATACAGAGTAAGTATATGTGCTCCCATTTTCTTTAAATAAATCTCTTTTATTTATAGGTTTATGTATCCAGTCCTATCTGTTTCTCTGGAGAACCCTTTCAAATAACCTCATCCAGACATTGATATAAATATAATAAATTTTGACTATTTCCTTTTCTAGAAGCCAACATCTATAATTAAACCCACAGCAGATCCCCCACAAGCACACTCATCTCATTCATCCACAAACACCTTCACACAAACCCTAGACAGTTCTGTCTCTCCCAACATCCATGGTGGAGAAATATGGTGGAAATTTTGTTTGTTCACATAGATTCAATGCTTCTGTGTCTCCTCCAATACCAGGTGTCCACACTTTCCAGTAAGCACCAAGCAATTTCTTATATGGCATCTTGAAGTACATATCAGTATATGGGACCAAGGGTGATTTTCAATTTTGCTTTCTCATCAGTAGGCACTGGGGCCAGTCAGGAGGAGATCACCTTCCCCTGAGACCTAACACACACACATGCACCTAGACGGTTCAGATCCCTAGTGTAGGAGCAAAAGTAATTCCTGGCACTAGGTGTTCCTGAGAACCAGTGGCTGTGTTTGTGTGCAAGTCATGAACTAAGTTCCCAAAACCGAATCTCCACCTGTATGGAGATAGGCAAATGGCAATTTGCTCTGCTGTTCATCACACAGTCATATATGAATTCTGAGGGAGAGAAAAATGTGGCTCCAATAAGTACCACATTTAATGAAGGAAGGATATCCTTGTGGAAATATTGATGAGGGTCTGTTCACATAGAATCCAACTCTTTACAAGAAATTGATCATACTGTGAAGTTTCCTATTGGCTATAGAGGCTTAACTGCTTGCTCAGAGAGCCAACTTCCCAGGACACTGCCCTAATCCCAAAGATGATGACTGCTTCTTTTTAAAAGTTAAAAGAGTGAAAAAGGACCATGATATTCTCAACAAATTATTAGAGGAAGGATAGAATCTAGCTCTCCAAAGTGGTGTGAATGTCCTTTTATTTAGTCTCTTCCTTGTCACATTATACTTTTTCCATTTCTCACTTATTTCATCAAGAACATATGTCAAAAACTGAAAAAAAAAAACCTCAGTAAACCATGAGTTGTTTCTCCAGGTAAGCTTAGAAACTGCTTGCAGGGGAAACCTGAAAAATCTTCCTTTGATTTAGAGTTGGCTAAAGATACTATGTGTCATAAACCTGAATATATAAAATGGGCTCAATAATCAAATCCTCTGATATCCATTGCTTCAGTATACCTCTAGCCAACTTCTCTTTGCATTTTTATTTTGCTCACTGTTAGTTGGTTACCCTTTCCTGGGTATAACTGGATTGCACAAATCAACCATTGCTAAGATGGTTCCTATGTTTATTGCTGTGTTTCCTTTTATATTAATGTAAAATCAACTTTTTGTACTTTGTTTTGGTTTAGAATCAGAAGATTCAATAAAAAACACAGATTATTAGAGTCCTCCATTTCCACCTAATGAATTAACAAACCAAGTAATCCTCTGTCACCAGAGTGGACCCCTCAGTTTTTATTCCCATACCCCACACTGGAGGCTGTGTATTCCTTAAGGAAGTTGAGAAAGGTGAGAAAATCATCTTGCTTTTTCTTGTTTGGAGACCAGGGATTCAGTGCATGAGCCTTGAGTCCATATTCAATTTGGATAAATGTCTGTCCATGTGCCCTGATATGCAACGGTCCTCTAAATGTGAGAATGTGATTCTCTCTTGTGTGTTTTGTTTTATATCTAACATTTTGTATTTGGAGGATTGATGTCTACTGGCAATGGTTAATAGTTGAAATTGTTGGCTTTTTAGCCAAAAAAATTGATTAGTGTGTAATTCCTACACATCTAGATTATGTATGCACTTCCTGAAATTTTCAACTTTCCTTTGAGGTCATGTATCTATTGCCCCAGGGAAGTACCCACATGGAGTCAGAACATGCACATAATCACCAACTCTTCTCAAAGATGCTGCTCATGTCCAGGGCACAGTCAATGTGTCTATCCATTGAATTATGCTATGGACATGACTCTTAATTAAACTAAAATGATGAAAATTCTGTATCATGAAACTATCAAACAATGTAAGATGAATTGGCTTCATTAATTGTTAGACAAATCAGATTTCATTACAACGATTATTACGATAAATAATGAGGCAAATTTCCTAGTAAAAAAGGGGTCTGTTTGTCAAGAATACAGTACAAATTACATGTGATGCCAATAATGACACTTTAAATTACATGAAAGAAAAAAGCTGACAGGTCTACAAGAATGATTGAAATCTTCAATTATAGTTAGAAAGTCCATTTTCTCAATAATCAATAGAAGATTAGACAAAAATAAATAATAATATATAAGGGTTGAACATTTTCAATAGATTTGTCATCATTGGCATTGTGGGGATATAATTAAGAACACACAAATGATAACAATCTGAGGCTGTTTATTCAGGTCATGAAACCTGTAATCAGACACTATCACTTGTAGTTGGCAAGTGTTTCTTCTATCAATTGGATTGAAATAGCATTTTTATGATATAATGTAACATACATATTGACTTAATAATTATTTGCTGTTGTAATAACCTTTTGGTAGATGCTATAAGAATTAAAATAAGCATTTTTAAATCATCTCATTTTAACCTTAAATATTTTAAATCACTTAGTGTCTGTGTAAAGTCACTATGACAGCATATTTCCAAATCCTCCCTTTCCTCCCTTGTGGGTTTGTTTCCGTCCAATGTCTTTTATGCATGTTATAAACATACAAAGGTTAATAATCATTATTACTGCATTAAATTGTTAAATTATAAAGCAACTAACATGAGAAAATATTAAATTTCACCTTCATTTATTTAACACTTGCACTCTTTTTACATATATTCAAATTTCTCATATTCAAAATACTCATTTCTGAAAAATACCTTTAAGCATTTATCTAAGGATGATATGCTGGAAAGAAATTCTACAGGATCTCTCTCTCTGAGCAATTTTAATATCTTTTCACTGGGTGTAGAAAGCTGGTTGCTTTTTTTTTTTTTTTATGTTTTCTTTCCTAATTAAAGTTACATTCCATCTTGTTTCCATGGTTTGGATGACCAGTCTCTTGTAAATCATTTTCTTGTTCCTCTGTTAATAGTGCATCATCCAAAGCTCTTGGTTGTCTTCCACACTTAATTTTTGTATTTCAGCAGTTTTAGTATATTAAACATCTCTCTCCCTCTCTCTCTCTCTCTTTCACTGTGTGTGTGTCTGTGTGTTTATCATTTTTGTGCATAAGATTCTTGAATCTGTAATTTGGTGTTAGTTTCTAAATTTAGAAAAATTTTGACCAATACCCCGTCAAGTAATTTTTTTCTCCAGTTTCCTATTTTTTATTCTTTTGGCTCTCTGACTCTATCTACATTAAACTATGTGATATTGGCCCATGGTTCTAAAATGAACTACACTCTTTTACCAATTTTCAAATTTTTACTTTGTTTTTCATTTATATAATGTATATTGACCTAAGTTCTTTTTCATTTTTTTATTTTGTGGCATATGTATTAAATCTCCTGTGGAAGATGTTATTCATTACTGTTCATTTGTTGCTTTTCTCTATTCCTTGTGTTTGTATTTAAGTCCTTTAAATAAATGCAATACTTCTATTGAACTTGCCTATCTAATATAGTTATCTGTTTACCTTTCCCCTTTTAATAAAGATTTTAACATACTAATCATAATTGCATTAAATTCTTTGTTTTATACTTTAATTCCAATATTTAGGCCACATATTAAACTCATTCTATTATTTTGTGCATTTTGGTTGCTCTCTTGGACTTTTATTTTTCCCATTATTTTTGTGGAAAGCAAGCAATTGTTGATATTATTGCATTATTTTAAATATCTTTCTTATTAATTTTTATTATAATTCTTTTTTTTCTGCTTACGGGACCACAATCTACCTTTCCAATGCTTTTTGTATGGGTGTTTGTGTGAGTCTAGTGAAAGTTTAATTGTAGTTTATTGTTGCCATGTGTTCCTGAGTTGAATTTCTTTTCTGCTGTGGCAGAAGAAATATTAGTTTCTTCTAGTGATACCTTGTTTTGTCTCCCTGCTTGGCTTGCAATCAGTTATTGTGCCCCATGTGAACTGCTGCCCTCATGTTCCTAATGGTTGTCAGTGTAATGGAGGAGTCTGGGCTAAGAGGGAGCACTCTCTGATCTCCTGACTGAGCCTTATCCTTAAGGGTCTTTTGTGAAGCTAAGTCTGGGGAGTGGTTGTCTATATACTCCTCTCCAGAACAGAGGCAGATATGGAGCTAAAATGATTACTGCCCCTGAGGGTCAAGTGTCATTTTTCCCATCTCTTCCCTCCAAGCTGTAAGGATTTTCTTTCCTGCAGAGTCCTCTGCTACTTGTCTTGTTGCCCTTCCCTGGAGATAAAGCTTTTATTCCTGAGGGAAGACACAGGAGGGCATGAGAAAGTATTAGGGTAGAATCTGTTCCCTCCCCAGTTTCTAGGGGGCTTACCTTGCCCACAGGATACTGGTTGTGATGGAGATTTGTACACTGTGCCTGATAATGGTCAGTCTGAGAGGTGAGGACATGGCCATATATACTGTCTGAGGCACACAGTGAGGGGAAGGCAGTGTGAGCCCCGACTGAAATCTGCCATGCAGAGTGACCTCCAGGGGGTGATCAGGACCCCATAGATCCAGGGTTATTTGAAGAAAAAAGAGAGGGTGTGTTTGTCATAGGGAGTTTCCTTTAAATGTCTGCATTCCGCTCTCTCCCAATGAACAGTTGTTCTGACCAGTGATTAGTGTCCTTGAGGATGCATGGAGAGCCCAGTACCTGAGAGCAGAGGAAGCAGTTTAGATGCCCATGGGCTCTGTTGGAACCCACAGGAGCCTGGCAAGGGGTTACAGAGCTGGCAAGTTACAGCAGCCATACTAACCACAACTGTAGTTCAGCCATCTATGGCCAGGATGCCTGCCAATGTCAGTTTCAAATGCCATTTACAGCCAACACAAATGCACAGGACCACAGAATGGGAGCCACAGTGCAGGGAATCAGAAGGGGTCCAGGCCCTCAGCACCCTCCAGGACTGTCCCCTGGGCATTTAAGGAGAACTGAGCCCAGGGGCCTGGTCCAGGGGCAGATGTACAGGTAAGATCAGGAGTCATTCAGGACCACAGAGGCCAGGCACTGAACCAGGGACAGATGAGGAGACCTAGGGTCCCTGAGGACCAGCGCCAGGTTGAGAGGCAGGTGAATTGGAAGGATAAGGGAGCTTCCCTGCAGCATCTGGACTTTCTTCTCATGACTTCTCTGCCCAGCTTTATGGGAAAGCTTTGGTTTTGCCCCTGGTAATCTAATTTAGGATAGGGAATTAGTGGAATTTCATTAAATCACTTCTATTTGGGCAATTCCATTGATAAAGAAAATCTATAAAGTTATGTGAAACAGATCATTCACCTGAATGGATTTAATGAAATGTCACTGTCATGATGAATTCAGAAAACAAGGAGATGTGAAAATAAGTCTTCAGTGGAAATTCCAATTTGACCTTCAGCACAGTGTTCTAAAAGTGACATAATTAATTCTGTATGTAGATTTGGTTTTTCTCCCTGAAACTCCCTTCACAACCCCTTCCCCCATGGACTTTCTGAAAGCCTCATGCACCAGGTCCTAACCTAGGCACATGTGGTAGGATGTTTTCCTTAATGCTCTAATTCTGCCATAATCACTGGTGACTTAAGTGTCCACGCCAAAACCTTTCACCTCATGTTTCTGTCTCAGCCTCAAGGAATATGACTAGGAATGAAAGTCTTAGCAAATTTATTATTTAGTCAACAACTGATATTATTAAATTGCCAGTGTGCAATATGCTATATTCAAGTTCCATCTATGATACAATGAGGTAGAAAGAGATATTCAGGGATGAGAGGATCTACACCACTCAGTGCTCAGGTGAGGAGTCTGAGGGTGAATAGGGTTGACCTTCCTCAGCTGCACAGGTATGGTAAGTCAGGGGCAGGACCAAGGCAGGTGTTCCCTGGGCAATTCTGGTGTCCAAGGTGAGGTCACATGCAAGTCCTTTCTGACTCCCATGGAGACTAATGCTACTAGTGATAGCAGTGAAAATTTCTAACAACACTGACAACTTACTAAAATTACAATCCTGAAGTTACTAGTGAGGAATGACATCTGGAAAATGGAAAAGTGCCACCAAACACACTACCAAAACTGATATTTCAAAAATCATTCAGAGACCATTATAACCAACATTGTCAGGAATATATTTATATACAATATAGTCCATTTTTATTCCATAGGTGTATAAACACACACATACCCATATATAATGGTTGGGATAGTGGTACAATGAACATATTTCAAATCCATGCTTGATACTTGACTACATCTGAATCTCTGGCCAGCTGTATAAGTCAGGGTTCTCTTGGGAAAGAGAATCAACAGGAGGTATCTGTCAATAATATGAGATTTTATAAGAGTCTCTCACATGACCATGGGGATGCACAAGTCTAGGTTCCACAGGCAGGCTGCAAACCAGGGGCTCCAATGAAAGTCTGATGAAAGGTCCTTGAATTTCTGGGAGAAGTTGCCTGTCCAATGATGACCTGGGAAATTCTCTCTGAATGTTGAAATCACTTCCCCTTTTAAGGCATTCAACTGATTGGATAAAAGCATCACCCATTGATAATGCAATCTCCCTGATTAATGCAGATGTAATCAGCCATCCACACCTGGAACAAACACCTGGGCAAAATTACCTGGCCAAGTTGACACAGTAGCCTAACCAAAACAGTCCACCCCTTGTCAACTCACAATCATACACATTACCCTAAACCATACTTAGTCTCTAAGTAAAAACAATAACAGACAAGCATACATATATATTTCCTCCTAACAATGTTCAACTCCCCTGTGTACAACTGGAAACACATTAATTCCCCACAGAATAGGGTGCAAGTTCTTGGGTAGTATTCACTCTTAAACTTGACATCCTTAAATATTATGATGTGGAATTAATACAACTTTTCATATGATAGGGGAAAATGTTGGGGAAGAAAACAAGAAATTCATTTTGTGTACATATACAATCATACTCATAATGAAACAAGGAAGGAGGGCTCATGACTATTACAGTCCTTGTTTCTATAACTGGTCACATGGTCAAAGTTCATATTTATTACTACTTTCTTCCACTACCCACTCCATGTTCCCATTACCTTCAGCAAGCACTTTCCTCCTGGAAGTAGAGGAAACTGGGCTGGGTGAGGGAGCACCCCAGGGATAGGACTGTGTTCCCCAAGGGCTCAACCTGCATCCTCCTCCCTGGGTGCCCCTAAGACATGCACCTTCCCTCATTCCCTTTCATTTTACATACAGAGTTACCTCCCTGAGGCAAATCACCTCATAGGCAAACATATGAAACCACAGCACAAATTTACTTAAATTTAGCTTAATTCTGTGTTAAAAAATACATTTTCCAGGCTTGATGGACCTCATCCAGAAGAACATGAAAGCCTTGTGGTTCTTCTTCTTTCTGGTAACAGCTCCCAGATGTGAGTGTCTCAGGCATCAGACATGAAGGTAATGGGGATGATGTATCTGACCATATGACTCACTATGGTTCTCTTTGTCCTCAGGTGTCCTGTCCCAGGTGCAGCTGCAGGAGTCAGGATCTGGCATGGGAGAAGCCCTCACAGACCCTGTTCCTCACCTGCACTGTCTCTGGATTTTCTTTAACCAGCTGTACTGTTATATGGGTCTGCCAGGCTCCAGAAGAGGGGCTGGAGTGGGTCAGCAGGATAATTAGTGGTGGAAGCACAAACTATATCCCAACTCTTCAGTCCAGACTCAGCATCACCAGGGGCACCTCCAAAAATGTAGTTTATTTAAAGCTGAGCAGCTTGAGAGTTGAGGATACAGCCATGTGTGATTATGCAAGGACCACAGTGAGAGTAAGTCAGTGTAAGCCCAGACACAAACCTCTCCTCAGGGCACAGGAGAGGGGTGGCTGCTTACAGTGTTAGTGACCACCAGGGGGCTCTCAGGGGCCAACCTCAGCAGCAGGTTCAGAGAGGCTGGGGAGGAATTTCCTGGTCTTGCTCAGAGTTCCCTCTTCTTGATCCACAACATGTAACCCCCAGAAAAAAGCCATTGTATGTTTTCTAAGCAGTGCTATGATGTATGAAAGATTCAATCTCAGAACTGTTCCTTTTTTTGTGTTACTACCTCTGTGTTTCAATACAATATTCATATATAATATTTTAACATTATTTGTTATATGTGAGGCAAGTAAGTTTATCATTAAGAACTTGTCTCATCCCTAATTCTCCCCACATAACCACAGGATACTGAAGGCAGAGTTTACCTGAAAGAACTCAAAGTGATGCAGACTTACTCAGATGTGTGCTTGGACCTCATATTCCAGCATATCTTGGGAAGCTGAGCATGACTCCAACTGCCTCCACCCTGCCCTGCATCTCAGTGTGGGAAACAGCTTCTCATGGTGAATCTTGTGTCTAAGGAATGAGTGTTCCTCTTCCTTGTTGTGTCAGCCCAAGTGCAACTATAGTTTCCAGGCGAAGGGCAAGCACGCCCTTCCTGATCATGACTATCACCTGAAGAGTACCTGTCTCTTTACCACTTCTAATCCTTGATCTAGCTTTTCTGGGGAAAGACTGGGATATGAGAAAATGGACTTTGTTGTGAATACTATCCAAGCTGCCCCTGTCCCTTCTCCTAATGCAGCAATTGGCATAGCATGTATTTCTGCACACTCCCTGGGTAAAGTATCTTTTCCCCAGGTTTTTCCTCCCAAGCTGCAGGTTTTTTTAATCAGTGTCTTAACTGTCTATTTGAAAGTCCTTCATCTCCTTATTAAGGCTTTAGTTCCTCAGTGAGGAGAAGGGAGGTGGTTCTGGATGTGCTTTCCATGATGGCCTCAGTTTTTTCCTTCTTTTTATTGAATCGCAACACTGGCCATAGAATACTGGTTTTCTTTACTTTCCACATGCAGGTTAATTCTTTGTTCTCTAGTGGTGGTGGGAAGGTTGATGTGGGTGTATTTCTACAAAGAATGCTATCCCGCTTCCCAAGCACCACTTAGGGAGAGGAGTTTTTATCTTTGCAAGTTTTGTGCCATTTATTTCTTTTGATTTTCCCTAATTCTGGAGGGAAAGCATGCAATCCAGTAGTGATCTGACTTCTGGGAGACTCACTCTAGTAAATTTACCAATAGTTAAATGTGACGTTATAAAAAATAATAACTAGTGATTTAAGGGAATTCACATAAGTGTGTAAATACAGAACTAATATAATGGGAGAAAACATTGATAAATCATACATCTAATAAGGGACTTGAATCTAACATATGTTAATTACTTAAATCTCAAAAAAAAGTCAAAAAGACATACAAATGTTTAGTAAGTAAATGAAAAACAGTATTGTATATTTTTCATCATGGAAACACTAATCAAAACTACAATGCAATACCATTTCATATCTACTAGATGGGCTAGAATCAAAAATTAGGATAGCGATAAGTATTTGAGAAGTTGTGGAGAAATAGGAAACCTTCTACAATGCAGATGGGAATGTTAAACAATCAAACTTCTTTTAAAAAACTGACCTGCTGGTCCTCACATTATTAAATAAAAATTATTGTATGAACAATAATTTTGGGGGTTTGCATGTGTAAACCCGAAAATATTGAAAATAGGCATTCAAATATATATTTTTAGACCAACGTTCACAGCAGCATTATTCACAATAGCCCAAATTTGTAGGTAATCCAAGTTTCCATCAACAGATAAATGATAAACAAATGGCTACACACATTGGAATACCATTTACCTGGTCAAATGGAAAACTCATGCTATAAAGGGGATGAACATTAAAATATGTTTTTGACTTGAATAGTCAAAATTCAAAGGGAAAAGTACGTTATGATTTCTCTTACATGGAATGCCTAGAATATGCAAATTCATAGGCACAGGAAGTAGATTAGATGTGAGCAGATTCTGGATCAAATGGTGAGTTAATTCTTAATGGTTACAGATATTCTGTAGGATGTGATGAAAATTTTGGTAATTTTTTTTGGTGCTTCTTGCACAAAAATGTGAATTTTAATGAATATACCACAATTGTACAAATGAAACTGGTTTAATTGAGAATTCTCTTTATATGTATGTCACACAAATATTTTATTTTGTTACAAAGTAGAAATGAAGTATTGATTCTAAATTACTACATGATTGAACATTTAAAATAATGTAACTGAAAGAAGCCAGTCATGAATTTCCGCATAATTTGTGATTTCTTTCACATTAAAACCAAGAATAGGGAATTATATAGAGATAAAGTAGACTTGTTGTTTATTAGGGCTAAATGTGCGGGAGAAAGATAGGATGAATTAGGCAGAAGGTATATTTTTTCTCTCTGTGTCAATGAAAATATTCTAATATTGGCTCTGGTGATGGTAGGAAATGGTTTTTAAACAATAGCCATCAAATTACCTTCTTTAAGTGGATGAACTTTATGGCAAATGAATTATATCTTAAAAAAACTAATTTTAAAGAGAAGATTAATAGTTCCCTGGAGAGAAGGGGAAGGGTAGAAGGCAGAAATTAGAGTAATGAGTGAAAACATTTGGGTGTTCACTAATGGGATAGTGGAGATGGTTTCACATGTGTACATGTATGCACATACTTATGCAATGTAACACTAATACATGTGATGATTATCATAATTTAATTATGCTTTAATAATGCTGACACAAATAAACAAATGGATAGATGAATAGGGTGGAGAAAGAGACAGATACATCATGACCTGTGAAATGCCATGGAGCCCTTTAAATGCAATATGCAGGAACACTTGTTTTATCTACATTCTTCAGGTAGACCTTAAGGATGCAGCAACATCATGCAAAGTTCTCAATACACAGAGGGGATGTTGCTAATCTATCTAGGCATGCCCAACTCTGTTCTGGAGTTGGTTCAGGGGAGCCATTGTATCTAGTGGTGAGGAACACAAGTCAGATACTGGGCCTCACTATCAACAGACATATATTTTGGGCATGTTGGCCAACCATTCTAACTTTTTTTTGAAATTTTACAATTGTAAAATGGATGTGACACTATCATCTTCACAAAATTTCTGTTTGAATGTATGAATTAGATAAGATTAAGAGTTTGAAGTGTTTAGTCCAGCACAATCTAACAATAATAATATTGTCCCAAATCCTGTCATTGCCATTCATCTACCCCAGGACACTCATCCTTAATCTGGGGCACTTCCATTTTCTGAGGCTCCATCAAAGACCTAGCAATATAGTAGGGGGACTTCCAAATAGTTTCCCTCTCTTCCTGATGTAAACCAGCCCAGCTCTTATCCTTCAGCTCTGGGAGAAGAGCCCCAGCCCAGGGATTCCCAGGTGTTCTGAGAA
>JAQZBX010095836.1:0-11870 GCA_029593785.1 Cabassous unicinctus
ATATGCACACACACACAGTGGTGTATCAGGAATAGAAATCTTTAACTTATTTTTTAAATATTTTTCTTAATTTCAGACAAATGGATGATATAAATATCATATGTGTTATGAATAAACTGCTAATTGCACTTCTTGAGCTACGGTTCTACAAACCGCCATCTTGCAGATACGTCATCACCATATTTGTCTTTCTGGCTTCTGCCCTCCCATAAAGCATTTTCACAACAAACTTACGGGAGGAGCAGTCTGCTGTCAGTATCTCAAATTCCTTACTCCCCATTCACTCCTCAGCTCCAAACTGCTTTCTGCTAAGGTCGCTGACTTGTTTCCAGTCCTACCACTTTTCTGCTCTCCAGGGAACATTGTAAACTATTCCCCACTTTTGTGGTCCCTTCTGCTTGGCTTCAGCAGCAGCACATTTTCTTGCTTCTTGCCCTACTTATTACTATTCCGTCATTATTTCCTATCATTTTTGCTAACTCTTCCTTTGCTCCTAAAATACAGAGATTCCCCAGAGTTCCATTCTTGGATCTCATTTTGCTTTTACACTCTAACCTAATGATCTCACTAAACTGTCATGACTACTCCCAAAGCTAACATTTCAACTCCCACCCTTCCCCCCAGTTCCAGGCCTATGGTTCAAACTGCCAGTTCCTCATGCTTATCTCAGCCTATTGTCAGTATGAGACAAACAGCATACACAAAATACCTAAAACTCGCCTCATAGTCCCTCTCCTATCTTCCTCCCATCCCAACTTTTGGAAATATGAAAGGCAAACTTTTGTATTTTCAGTCTATTAGTATCATCTCTGCTCACCCTAAAGCTGGAAACCTTTAAGTCTTCCTCTGCTTCTTCTTTGCCATCATGTCTATTTATTACCTATTTCCAACTGAGTCTCAAAGTTGAGGGTTTTTTTTATCTTACTCCAAAAATTTACTTTGAATCCAGCCTTCTTTAATTCTAATAATCAGATTTTAATTCACTTTTGCAACAGCCTTATAACTGATTTCAGTACCTCCTTTCTAGCCCTCTTCCTGTTCATAATCTACACTGCCACCATTAACTTCCTAAAAGAGGAAGTTGATGAGATACTTCCCTGATTTAAAACCTTCCTTGATTTTAAACCCTGATTTGTTCCCTTTTTTTTCTACTGGATAAATTATAAGCTCAGGAATTTCAGTTCTGGGCCCAAGCAGCATTGTCAGTGTGATTTCCCTTCCTGCCTCCTGCCCCTCCATGTGCACCACACAGCTGACATAGAATTTCTCAATGCTTTATGGATAGCTAGACGATACCCAACTTTTAATTTTAATCACTGCTGACCCTTCTGCCCAGAATACCCTATTCCACAGCCTTCCTTCCCAGCAAATTCCTATTAATCCTGCAATACAACTCAAATTTCAATTTCCTCAGGCAGAGTTAGTTGCTTTGCCCAATGTTCCCTCTGCATTTCTTTGAGTATATCTAACTTCACATTTCTTGAGAAAAGGTCTTTACTCATTGTGATATCCCCAGTACTTAGCATCATGCCCTGTAAATAAAAGCACAGGTAGGGCTTGATGAGACAGAAAAAAACAATTGAATCAATCTGCTAGCCAAAATGAAGAATCTAACTATAAACTAAGGCTTCTCAGATGCACCATAATATATTCTTTTGTTTTTAGGAGAGGAAACCTTTATGTTGACCTTTTTCAAAAATGTTGTGCCTCTTCATCTTGTTTGTTAATATGTCCACCTATCCAAATTGTGTCAGATTAAATAGTGACATTAAGACAATAGCACTGACAGATAGTAGATTACAGGTTACCAGGGGCTGGGGATGGAGGGGGTTGGGGGTGGGGAGGATGGGAGGTGGTGGAGAGGAGGAAAGAGGGGAAGGGGAAGGAAGGGTTATTGCTAATGGGCACAAAGTTTCTGTTTGAGGTGATGAAAAAGTTGGGTTAATGATCCTGGGGAGTCCACACAATTTTGTAGGTTATGGCAAGATATGTAATGTCCTGTATCTGTTGTTGTAATGTCATTCAGAACAACTCCCAAGTCCCAAAAATGCCCCCATATTACACCTGTTTTTCTCTCTCCCTGCCCTCAGAACCTCCAGTAGCCACTGCCTCCACATCAATGATATAATTTCTTCCATTGCTAGAATCACAATAAGTCTATAGTAGAACACTAGTAAGTCTACTGTAGTCCATAGTTTATTCCCCAATCCTGAAGATTCTGGGATGGTGATGCCCACTCCACCTCAAATTGAGGGAGGGCTTCAATCCCATGGGGCAGATGGATGGGACTCTCTTGCTTGCAGTTATAGACTCTCTCAGTTCTTGGGATGATCGTTGTCCATCAACATCTCCTTGTTAGTTGTCCTGGGTGAGTCCAATGAACTGGAGAGTAGGTGTTGCAACTCTGCTGAGATTTAGGGCCCAGCTGGCACATGGAAGCCCAAAGATTTTAGTCTCTTGGACATACACCTATCAACCCTAGTACTAATTATAGGTTCAAACAGAAGGGTCAGAAGAGCCATGTTTAGGGAAACCACAACTGAGTCCATCTCTGTCACACGAGGAAGCATAAATTCCAGAGTAGGGCCCTCTGGAAAGGCATCAAACTCCTGAGCTATCTGCCCTGCTATAATCCATGCTTAGTGGCATGCTCCAAAATGTTTTCATCAATTGTAACAAATGTACCCCACTAATGAAGGATGTTGTTAATGTGGGAAAATGTGGGAGATGTAGGGAGAGGGGCATACAGGAATCCCCTATGTTTTTATGTAACATTTATGTAATCTAAGTATCTTTTTTAAAAAATAAAAAATATGTTAAAAAATTAAAAAAAATAAAGGGAGGGAGCAGATGTAGCTCAAGTGGTTGAGCACCTGCTTAACATGTATGAGGTCCCTGGTTTGATCCCCGGTACCTCCTAAAAATCAAACAAATGAAAAAAAACAACAACTGTCATTGGGAAGCAGATGTAGCTCAGTGGTTAAGCGCCTGCTTCCTATATACAAAGTCCTGGGTTCAATCCCTGGGACCTCCTAAAAAATAATAATAATAAAATCAATAAAGGGAGAGAGAGATTTTGTTTGTTTGAGTCAGTGAATAAATGGTTTAGAATTCAAAAAGAGGCAGACATCAATTAGAAGGCTATTTCAGTCAATGCTTCTATTTTTATCAAGAAAACATGAAATAATCACCATACACACACACACACAAAAAGGAATTGGAAGAAGATGAGGTAGAAAGAGAAGAGAGGAAAAGTAACAGCTAACACATTTAGTGTTTTCTATTTACAGGCTCTATTCTAAAACCTTTACATATATTAAGTCATTTAACCCTTATAACATCCCTATGCAGCAGAACTCTTATTTTCCCCATCCTAAAGCTGAGGAACCCGGGGCACAGAGAAGGCCTTTAAGTAACTTGCTCAATTCACACAGCTACTAATTGGCCCAGTTGACATGTAAACCAAGGCAAGTCTAGCTCCAGAGTTCTTGCTTAGTGTAGATGCTTACTAGATAACACAGAGGTAATTGTGTTTAGATGGAGGAATATGAGCTATATTTTACCTTGCTATTAGTTTCTACTTCTCTGCATTTTCAAATTTTCCCCAATTAGCAAGCGTTATTTTAATAATAAAGTGGGTATAATTAGCTGCAATTTCAAGGAACAAAAAATTTACAAGAAATTTGTTTGCTGTACATATAGGAAAAAAATACCATTCCCCACTGGGAGGAAACTTTACTATCATCTAGAAAGTATGAAAAGTGTTTACTATATACAGAAGCTAAATTCCCCTTGGACTCCTTAGGCTTGCTACACTAGCCATGGAGAGGATAACTTGTGCCACTCATTTTGTGACAGTGTATCTTTACCTTTCATATATTCCTCCTCAACTCTAAAAAGGCTGTTAACTCACTGCTTACAAATTTATATACAGATCTGCCAAAAAGAACCAAGAGTCTTCAATGTACAGCAAACTCCATTTTCTGGCCCTATAAATAGTTCAATCTTTCCAGAAAGGTCAACAAAGTATAAATCAGACCTACCTATGGATTCAGGTCTGCGGAAGTTAAACCCTGGTACTTTCAGTCATGTGTATATAGTTCACCATTGGAAGAGACCCTGGACTTGTACATCCTGTTCATTTTCAAGGAGCTGTTGAATTAGTTTCGAGCCACTAGGTGGTGCTGGTGCACGCTGATAGGTTAGTATAGTTTTCATTCCTAGATAATGCGCTCTTTGCTTTGCCTTCAGTCACAAGAACAAGACTCCAATGATTATTCCTAAAATTATGCCAAACAGATTGAGTCATTTATAAGATTGGGTGGGTAGGAAGAGTGTTCTGGAGTATGTCAGTAAACTTAGAAGTTCGGATGCTCCTGCTTTTCTTTTTTTAAAATTCTAGCCTGAGAATGTTTCCAAGTCAAAATAACCAATCGTAAGGAAACCTGTTCACAAGAAAAAAGGATGGTTTTATTCTCCAAAGCTCTAAGACCTGAAAGTAAACGAAACACCCGGAGCCCAAAGCAAACAGCCTTCAAATGGAAACAATGCAAAATCATAATTTCACATTCTTGAAGCATGTCTGCTTGTTAGGCAGGACTGTGCCTAAACTGTTTCAAACAACTGTCTTTCTCTCTCTCTGTCTCTCTGTCTCTCTGTCTCTCTCTCTCTCTCTCTCTCTCTCTCTGTCTCTCTCTCTCTCACACACACACACTTTTTTTAGATAAAAAATAAGGAGAGACAACTTAGTTTGTTAACTTCTTCAAATATGTCATAACCCTTCTTTTCAGTCAACAAATCTACAACCAGGTAGGTTTTCTTCACATCAGATACAACTTATTCTAGTCAATAGTTAAGCCTGTTTCATTGTGAATTGCATATTCACCATTATCCATGTAATATCCCTATGTTAGATATAAAAGAAGCATATGGTTATAAAAGGAATTTTTTAATACAAACGACTTGTCAAACCTCTTATAGTAATAAAATAAGAGTGTTTTGACAACAATAGTACTGATAGTCTTTGCCAATAAAATTAAACTGGACTAAAATGAGGTATAATGTAAATAACCTGAAAATAAAATATCTTCCTTTTTCCTATTTGATGACATTGTAAAAAAACCTTTCTTCCAAAATCAGATCAAAACATAAACAGGCAGTCCTTATTTTGCAATTAAACTATACCTTGAAACATCAAATCATACTTTGGGAAACTCCAATGATGAAATCGTTTACTTGGTAGAAATTATTGCTGTGGAATTGAGAGCGTATGGAAGGAAAACCTACTTAGTGTATTTAGATTCTTAAATCCCAAGAGGGAGCCAATTCAACATATTTTCACTTGAAGTCACTTTATGTTTTGCTATTCAAGATGCCAAATCACATATTATTAGTCTGTGGTTTTAATCCTCTTATAGACCTGTGTGAAGTTCATATGATGTCTGGCATCGGCATAGTGTTCATTATGACCCCATTTTTTAGCTCGGAGGGCATTTTTATTTCTGTTAGTGTGGTAGACAAAGGACCACCTTCGTGAAGGGTAGCGACAGCGCCAAGGTCAGATTTGTGATCCATTTTCATTGAGCAGCCTCTGAGCCTCCACCTCCTAAGTGTGAACATGATCCTTCTGACCTTCCCACGGGTTGCTGCTTCTCCAAGGAAATAACCAAGGGACAACTTGAGAAAGTCAAGCAAAGTAAGTGGCTGTTGACAGATGGTGTTCACTCAATGGAAAGAATGAAGGGAGGTGCTGACAAAGAAATATGCTGAATATGGGTGTGTCTTTGGTGTAAATCAATGTGGAATATGTATTAGATTAAAAAATATTTACCTGGAAATCCTACTTTAGGAATCTACTTAAGGGAATAATTAAACAGAGGATAAAAACTTTCAGCACAAAGATATTCATTGTCACATTATATCTAAAGCAGAGAAAAATTAGAAACAACCTAAATGACCAGCAGTGAAGGAATTAAGTAAATTGTGAAACAGCCATTCAAAGAAATGTTATGCACCCATTCCAGTTATCATTATCAAAACTATAGAAACAAGGGAAATGTTTTTTACATATTAAGTGAAAGTTGCTATAGACTATTACATATGTATGTGGACAAATTATATAAAAATATGTATTTTGCAGATAAAAATGAAGATTATTTTCAAATATGGTAATTGTTGTGTTAATGTGGTAGGATTAGAGGATTTTTCCCCTTTTTCAGAATGTTCTTCTATGTTCTACAATAAAAAAGGAAAATACTTGAAAAAGTATCCATGTTTTAAGAAAATGAACTGTGTTTGCTTTTCCCCGAAAAGCAAAATCTGGGGGGAAAAGCAAATGCGCTTAATTCAAAACACTGGGTCAGAAAAAGATCCCCAAAAAGATCTGGTGAAGAAATACAGCACGAAATCAGAAAAAGTTCATTCAGTTTATAGGTTTTTCTAAGTATGTCAAAACCTGAGGTTTATTTCTTGAAGTATACAAAAGCAACATTAAATCCCACTGGAAGAAAAAGACATACGGAGATGCTGGAAATCATTCATATTTGCTTTTAGTGCATTTTCTAACAGGCCTGGTAGGGGTTTACTTCTGCTGATATTAACATTCACATCCCCTACAGCACATTGGCTGGGTGGTACTTATACTACCTTCTCAGATTAATAAACTTAAAAATCTCTGAGACTGCTTTCTCTTAATAAAATAAAAATACAGGCTTTTATTGGATTTATTTTAATGTTGTTTCTATTTTAAAAATGAAAGGTCAGTTCACAAAATTGGAACTACCATTAGTTCAATTGAGTTATTTTTCATTAACTCCTAGGGAAAACCAATGTCTACATATAAACCATTTCTCCACAATACATCTTGTCCAATAATAAGAAAATGCAGGCAGAACTCTTAGAAAATTCGATGAGAAGTGATTTGACTTCTACCTTAAATAAGATTTGGAAGGGAATATGATATTCACATCATTTCCTTGGTTCTCCACATTGATTTGATTGTGGCAAAAGCTTTGGCCATGCTTGTCATTATTTTGTACATCTTAGTAAGTGGTATAGGTATATGCCATTTCCCTCCACAAAATTTGAGCCTCTTCATTTCCAACTCTGCATAATCTGCTAAATGGAGGTAATGATACCAACCTCATTATTTCTGTGAGGATTAAATGCAGTAAAGTATGTAAAGTGCTTAAAATACTGTGGAGCACCTAGTAAGGTCTCAGGAAGGGACAGCTAGTGTCCTGCAGTTATTCAGCATAGAACCCTGAAGCCAGATTGTCCAGTTTGAAGCATAGCTGCATCACTGGCAAGTCGATGAAACTTCTTATGCCTATATCATCTTCTATAAAATAATAGTGCCCATCTCTATTCATTATAGTGTCATTATAAAGAGTAAAAAGGGAAACGGATGTGGTCCAGGGTTCGATTCCCGGGGCCTCCTGATGAAAGGCAAGCTGGCTTATGTGGTGAGCTGGCCTGTGTGGCGTGCTGGCCTGCGCAGACAGCTGGTGCAGCAAGATGACCCAACAAAAAGAGACACAGAAGAGAGACAATAAGAGACACCGCAGACCAGGGAGCTGAAGTGGACCAAGAGATGGAGCACCTCTCTCCCACTCCGGAATGTCCCAGGATCGGTTCCTGGTGCCACCTAAGACAAGCAGACACAGAAGAAAGCAGACAGCGAGGGCAAAACAACAGAAGGGGGGGTGTTAAATAAATCTTTTAAAAAAGAGTAAATGTACAGCATTTAGGGCAGTGCCTGGACATATTCAGTGATCACTAAACATTAGCTACTATTATAATCACCATATTTTCTCTTAAGCATCATGCTTTCAATTTAGATAAACTGTAACAAGAGGCTTAAAATCTTTAGACAGCTTTAGCTATTATGAAGCTCTGCCTTGACTCAAACACAGGCAACCCTCCTACTGGCATAGCTAAAGGTAAAAATTACTATGATTTCTTCCCCAGTTATTATTTTTTTTAAAAAGGAGGGTGGGAGAGAGGGAGGGAGGGAAAAAAGAAAACATGTAAACATTTGCAAACATGAGTATAAAATTATACTTTAAACTGGTGGTGATCAATGGGGGAGTTTTGGGAATCTGTAGGAGTATTTTTTCATTGTCAAAGTGATGGAGGAGGGGTATGACAACTAGCAGTAGCTGAGGGGAGGGGATGCTAGACATCCTTCACAACCATCAAATGCCCAAGAGACATTCAAGTAAATGAAAAATCCATTTATAATTATCTAAACTTAGAAACTAACTATAGTTTACATATAAACACCAAGTAATTTTTTGCTCTGTCCTAATATTAATTACACCAAGTAATTTTTTGCTCTATCCTAACATTAGACATCTTATAAAATAAGGTGTCTAAATACAATGGATGCATTGCAGAAAAGTATGATTTAGGAAAAGTAGATCTTCCATTTTCCCACCCCTTCCAACAGGCTTCTTTGAAGAAATGTAAAAGCCAATCATTAAATTTATGTGGAAAGGTAAGGGACCCTGAATAGCCAACGCCATCTTAAAAAAGAACGAAGGAGGACTCACGCTTCCCAATCTTAAACTTATTTCAAAACCATTGTACTGGTACAAGGACAGTCATATAAAGCTATGGAATAGAACTGACATTTCAGAAATCATCCCTTACATGTATAGCCTATAGATTTTTGACAAGGGTGCCAAGCTCATTCAATTGGGAAAGAATAGTCTTTTCAACAAATAGTGCTGGGAAAACTGGATATTTATATGCGAAAGAATGAAGGTGGACCCCTGCCTCCCAACATATACAAGAATCAATTCAAAATGTATCAAAGACCTAAATATAAGTATCAGATCTATAAAATTCCTAAAAGAAGACATAGGGAAGCATCTTCAGGACCTTGTGTTAGGCAACGGTTCCTTGCAACTCAACAACAAAACACTTGCAACTCAACAACAAACAGACAAACCATCCAATTAAGAAATGGGCAAAAGACTTGAATAAATATTTTTCCAAAGAAGATATACAAATGGCCAATAAGCACATAAAAATATGCTCAACATCATTAGGCATTAGGGAAATACAAGCCAAAACCACAATAAAATGTCATTTCACACCCACTAAAATGGCTTTTATTAAAAAAAAAAAAAAAAAAAAAGCAAGTGTTGGAGAGAATGTGGAGAAATAGGAACATTACTGGTGGGAATGTAAAATGGTGCACCTGCTGTAGGAAACAGTTTGGCGGTTCCTTAGAAAGTTAAATAAAGTATTACTGTACAACCCAGCAATCCCACTTCCAGGAATATACCCAAAAGAACTGAAAGCACGGGGACTAGAACAGATATTTGCACACCAATGTTCATAGCGGCATTATTCACAATTGCCAAAAGATGGAAGCAACCCAAGTGTCCATCAACCGATAAATGAATAAACAAAATGTGGCATATCCAGACAATGGAATACTATTTGTCTGTATAAAAGAATGCAGTTCTGATGTATGCTACAGTACAAATGAATCTTGAAGACATCGTTATGAGTGAAATAAGCCAAGCATAAAAGGACAAATACTGTAAGGTCTTACTGTTATGAAATAATTAGAATAAGCAAATTCATAAAGTCAGAAACTAGAATATGGGTTACCAGGGGCTGGGGTTGGGGTAGGGAATAAGGAGTTACTGCTTAATTGCTGCAGAATTTCTGGTTTGGAAAAGTAATGGATAATGATGATGGTGGCACAACATTGTGAACACATATAAAAAACGCCACTGAATTCTATAAGTGAAAGTGTTAAAAATGGGAAATTTTAGAAGGGATATCCGTTACCAGAATAAAAATTAAAATAATAAGTTATTGCAGAATACTGTGGGAACCAAGGAAAAACCAAAGTCAGAAAGTCAAGAGGATGGTAGCACCTCACCCAACCACTGACAGCCACCAGAGGAGCCCGGGGTCTGTCTTCAACTGTTTGCTTCTCAGTAATACCCCTGCAGCTGGAAATAGCCTGTGAGGACCCCAGTGTTTTTGTTTCATTGCCTTCAGATTCCAAGTCCCAGTGGGCAAGAGTAACCAATTAGTTGTTATGCCAGGAGCAGGGAGAGAGAGTATCTGGTACTCTTAGCAATTGCTACAGAAAGTAGAACTTTGTCTCCCACGCATTCTTACGCTGTGGGGAATCCCCAAATCAAGGAAGAGGATCCAGATGCTGGGTAGCCCAAATGGGCAAATAAACACTACAAAGGGCAGGGGAAAAATTCATGGCTTGAATTCTAGTGTCCTGGCCTTCAGTTCAATCTTTTTTCTGCAAGTCTTTTTTTTTTTTAACAAAAGAGCTTTAATATGAATAAAGTATGAACTCAAACTATAAATCATAAGTCTGCCCTCTCATATTGGATCATATCTAAACACAACCATTCTTGATGTTCAACATCCAATATATCCAAAGAAATTTAGTAATGTTGAAGATAGAGAAGATAGAATAGTTACCACAATTATCCAATAAACTTACAACTGAAAACATTACATCCTGAAAGAGAAAAAAAAAAACTAAATCAATATTTACAGGATAATTCTTTGCCTTATATCATGGAAAATACTAAGTAAACAATATAAGTAGTTTAAGAAGCTAAAAGAAATGCAATGTAAATATCATTTGAGGCATGGCATAGAAGGCAATTAATAGGGAGAAGCAGAAAATAAACACCTGAATTGGGATGGCTGAGGATGGGGCAAAAAAGAAGTTTAACCCCAACTGTTTAAATTTGTGAAGAGTTAGACTCTTTGTTCTCAGGTTAAAAATCTGCAAGTCTTTTATTTACCGCCTTTGTACCATGGGTATTTTAAAAACATGAAAAAAAAAATTTATTTATTTATTTATTTATTTTTTAGACAGTTTAATACACCTGAAGAGATGGAATGTTGTGCTATTGTGTTTGGAACTTTACCAATGCTAACATTGGTAAATTTACCTGTTCCTAGGCCTGAGTCACCAGCACAACACACCAGCATTCTGCCCGTCTCCTGCACCAGACTCCTTTATTTCGCTTAGCGGAGCTGTGCCCAAACATTCGCATACTAAAATACATAGTGTTTTGCTGTTAATTAGCTTTCTTTTATTTCTCCTTTTTATTACAAATAGGATCTTATCATAATTTTTTTTTCTATCACATTTTGGATTGAAATAGCAGTGCCTGTACACAAGGCACTGATCTAAGCCTTTACATGTATTTATTCATTTAATTCTCAAAACAACCATTGCTGTTGTTTCAATCATTATCCCCACTTTTTCAATGACAAAACTAAGGCAAAGGAGAAGCTAAACAATAACTGTTTTAATAGAAGAGGCAGGATTGGAGGGCCGTGTCTGCCTCCAGAGTCCCCGTTAACCACTGCACTGTGCTGCCTCTCAAATTTGCTTGCCAAGGCGTTGGCATGTAGATGGAAACCATAACCACCAACACTGGGATTTTTTTTTTTAATTAATTTTATTTACAAACACTCCATAGCCAACAAACATGCACACCCCCCATAATTTTTTTAAATTATGTGTGTAGGTAAGTTAAATGATCTAATATATTAAGTATATATTTCTAAGGCACTGTACAAACACTATAAACCACAATAATACAGTTTAAGATTTCCAACATAACTTAAATTTTAATAATTTTACTTACTGTAAAATTTACTTTTTCTTTCTTATTTCCCCCCTTCACTACATGTCCTAGGATCACCTACCAAATTTCATTTCAGAGTAGTAAAAGGAACATTATTCTCTATTAGTTATGAAAACCATAGCTAATGGGGGAGCGGATGTGGCTCAAATGGTTGAGTGTCTGTCTCCCATATGGAGGGACCTGGGTTCAATCCTCAGGACCTCCCAGTAAAAATAA
>JAQZBX010095837.1:0-11867 GCA_029593785.1 Cabassous unicinctus
AAAAAAAAAAAAAAAAAAACTACAATGCTACAGTGTTCAAAACATTATGAGAGTGATGTCACTGAGATGGTGAAGTGAGTGCTCTAGTGTTGCAAGTCCCAACAGAAGTTTTACACAAAAACAAGCAAAAACTGGTAAAGCCGTCTTTCTCAGAGCTCCAGAAAACAGTTAAAGGGTTGCAGTAACTGGGCAGCTGGGAAATAAAGAAAAAAGGCACCTTAAAAACAGTAGGAAAACCCCATGATTCCCTTAATCTCATTGGATTTTCCCCACCCCTCCATGACTTAGTGCCCAGCCTGACTGTGTTCCCAGTGCAGGTTCCTGGTTGCAGGTTCAGAGGGAGCAGAATATCCTTTGTGCACATTCTAGGGTGCATGTATATCTGTGCCAATCTGTCTGGTGCAGCCTGAAGGACTGAACCAGGACACTGTCACAAGCTAGCTGACCCAGAGCATGCCCTGCATGTAGAGGCAACTCGCAGGGCAACTAAGACGTTGTGGGAGAATAGCAAATGAAAGTTGTCTGGGGCAAAGGATTGCCAGAAATGGGCATACAGTGTAGCATCTGGGACCAAGAGGAAAGACTGTTTCCTAGGGAAAGATGGATCCATGTACAGGGGGACTTCCTAAGGCCACACGTGCATGCCCAGAGTAAGACACATGCTCAGAAAAGACTGTGACGGACCCTACACTTTCACCTTGGGCTGTTATTTAGACTCATTGTCAGGCAGGCTAAGCTCTGAAGAAGAGCACTCACACAGGTTAATCTGCAAAGACTGGGAAAGGTGATTTTTGTTGGTGGTGGTGGTGGTGGTGTTAGCCCCTGGGCATTCAAGGAAATCTCTCTCATACCCTAGCTTAATACAAATTTAAGGAACAGACGCTTCAGAGCATAAACTGCAGTGATAACACATTATAATATTAAAATATTCAGTGTTCAATACAACAGTACAAGCCATGCAAAGAAACAGGAAATGATGGCCAAAACAAAGGAGCAAGATAAAGCGGTAGAAGCCAATCAACAAGAAAATCCAGATTCTGGATATACCAAAGAAAGATTTTTAATTGCCTTACATATTAAGTATGCTCAAAAAGCTAAAGGAAATTTAAAAAGTAATATATGAACAAAAAAATTAAATAGAAATCATAAAAAGGAACCACACAGAGCTGAAGACAAATCAAGTGTACCAATATATCCATTTTCAGAGTCCCAGAAGGAGACGAAAGAGAGAAAAGGACAGAAAGAATATTCAAAGAAATAATAGTTGAAAACTTCCCAAATTTGATGAATACACATATCCAAGAAGCTTAAAGAACTCCAAACCAGGTAAACTCAAAGAGATCCACACTGAGACACTGAGACATTGCTGAATGCCAGAGACAAAGAGAGAATCCTGAAAGCTACAAGAGAAAAGTAATATGTCATTTAGAAAGAGGTCTCAGTAAGATGACGTGCCAGTCTCTCATCAGGAATCATGGAGGCAAGAAGGCAGAGATATGACATATTTTAAGTGCTGAAAGAAAAACATGCTAACCAAGAATTATATATCCAGCAAAATGTCTTTTACAAATGAGAAAGTGATTGACATTGACAGGTAAACAAAAGCTGAGGGGATCTGTCACCACTAGACCATCCTATAAGAAATGCTAATGGGAGTTCCTCAGGTTGAAAAGAGAAGAAGCTAGACAAGAGATTGAAGCTACATGAATAAATAAAGATTTCCAGTAATGACATCTATATGGGTAAATATAAGTGCCAGTGCTATTATATTATTGGTTTGTAATTCCAAACAAACCACAAGGAGAAATAGGAACCCTCAAATGTTAGTGGGTATGTAAAATGTTGCAGCCACACACAGGGTTAAGCATAGGGCTATCATAAGACCTAGCAATACTTCTAGCTGTGTACCCCAAAGAATCAAAAGCAAGGTCTCTGACAGATTTTTGTACCAATTTTCATAGCAGCATTATTCAAAATAGGTAAAGGTGGAAGCTACCAAAGTGACCATCAACAAATGAATGGATAAACAAAATGTGTTTTATATATAACATGAATTGAAGTTCTGATACATGCTACATCATGGATGAATCTTGAGGACATCATGTTGACTGAAATAAGCCAAACACAAAATATTGTATGTTTCCACTTACATGAAATAACTAGAATATGCAAATTCCTAGAGACAGAAAGTAGAGTACAAGTTACAGGAGGTGGGGAGTAGGTAGAGAGTTAGTGGAAAGTTAATGCATAATAGGTACAGAGTTTCAGTTTGAAGTGATGAAAAATTTTTGGTAATGGGTTGTGGGAATGGTAGCATAACATTATGAGTGTAATGAATGCCACTGAATTGATGCTTGGGAGTGGTTGAAATGGAAAGTGTATGTTGTGCATATATATGTGTGTATATAAATATATATATGTATATGTTACCACAGTTTTAAAAAGGGAGAGACTAAAGAAATGATGACAGTTAAATGCAACACCTGATCCTGGACTGTATCTAATAATGGAGCAGTAAAAGTTCTAAAGGACATTATTGGAACATGTGAAAAATGGGGATATAGTCGGTAAGTCTATGTTAATGTTTAATTTCCTGAACTTCATAACTGGGCTTAATGCGGTTGCGTGAGTGAATATCCTAGTTCTCAGGAAGTATGCATGCAAGTATTAAGTGTTAAAGGAGTATGATGTATGCAACCTGCTCTTAAAGTTTAGAAGATGATCGTTAGATAGAATGATATAATAAATGGGGCAAAATGTTAAAAGTTGGTAAACCTGGGTATCTAGGCAGTGGGTATATTGGGGTTCTCTTTATTGTTATTTTATTTAACTTGCCTGTAAGTTTGAAAATATTTCAAAATAAAGTTTAAAAATACATTAAGAATAAATAAGTAAATACAATGTGGTGTTGTCATAAGGGAAGGCATATAGAATAATGAAAGAAAATTGGGAGCCCAGAAATAACCCAGATATCTATGGCCAATTGATTTTCAGCAAGGTTGACAAGTCCATTCAATGGGGAAAAAATAGTGTTTTCAACAAATGGTGTCGGACAACTGGATATCCACATGCAAAAATCAAAAAAAAGATTGAAGTTGGGCCCCAACCTCATACCATATACAAAAGTTAACTCAGAATGGACCAATGACCTAAAAACACTTTTAAAACCATAAAAATTTTAGAAGAAAAAAATAGTAAATCTTCATTACTTGGGTTTGGCAATGGATTCTTAGATATGAGTCAAAGACCAAGAGCAACAAAAGAAAAATTATATAAATTGGACTTTATCAAAATTAAAAAACTTCCGTGCATCAAAGAACATTATCAAGAATGTGAAAAGAAAACCTCCAGAATGGAAGAAAATGTTTGTAAACCATATATTGCATAAAGGTCTAGTATCCAGAATACATCAAGAAATCTTACACCTCAACAGCAAAATGACCAACAACCCAATTAAAAACGGACAAAGCACTTGAATAGATATTTACCCAAAGAAGATATATGAATGGCTGACAAGTACATGAACATATGCTCAACACCATTAGTCACTGGGTAAATGCAAGCCAAAACCAGAATGGTTACCACTTTACGCCCACTAGTATGGTGATTTTTTGAAAAATAACAAGTGCTGATAAGGATATGGAGAAATTAGAACCTTTGTACCTTGTTGGTGGGAATGTAAAAAGGTGCAACCGCCCTGGAAAACAGTTGAGTATTTCTTCAGAATGTTAAACATAGAATTACCATGTCCCAGCAATTCCACTCCTTAGGTGTGCACCCTAAAGAAGTGAAGACCTGTGTTCAAACAAAACTTTTACTCGAATGTTCACAGCAGCACTGTTGATAATAGATAAAAGGTGAAAACAGCCCATATGTCCATCAATACATGAATGGATAGATAAATCATATACATACAATGGAATATTATAAGAATGAAGTTCTGATGCATACATGAAACTTGAACATTATTCAGATTTTTAAAAATGAATAAAGTACTGAGACTCTGATTTGGATGTGGATGAACCTTGAAAACATTATATTAAATGAAAGAAGCCAGACATAAAAGGTCGTATATTATGTGTTTCCATTTATAAGAAATACCCAGAATAGATAAATCTATAGAGACAAATCAGATTGGTGGTTTCCCTGAGCTGGGGGAGGGGAGAATTGTTTAATTAATATGGGGTTCTCTTTTTTAACATTTTATTTAAAAATAATTTCAACCTTGCAGGGCAGTTGTAAAAATCACATAAAACTCATACAGAGAACTCCAACATACCCCCTTCAGATACGCAGATCCACCAATTTTAATATTTTGTCACACTTTCTGTGTCATTCTATCAATCCATCCATTCATATGTCTGTCTATTTTCTGAATGTTTGTGAATAGGTTGAATACATGATGCTTCTTGAATACCAAATATATCCATGTATATTTCCTAAAAACAATGATATTCACTTATGTAAACACCTTACTTACAGTTACCAAGTTCAAGAAACTTAACATTAATATAAAGCTTACAGTCTGCATTCCAATTTTTCACATGTACCAATAATTTCCTTTGACCCTTTTCTCTGCTATTATTAGATCCCATCTAGGTTCATGTATTGAATTTAATTGTCACTGTCTCTCAGTTGCTTTTTTAATTGTGAAAGCATATGCAGCGTAAACTTTCCCATCTCAGCCACTCCCAAGCAAACCATTCAGTCAGATTAAACACGTTCACGATGTTGCAGTACTCTCATCACAATCCATCACCAAACTTCCCCATCGCCCAAAAGGGGAATCCTACACCAAGTATGAACTAAATCCCCATGCCCCTTCCTGCCTCCCCTGGTAACCTATACTTTATTTCCTGTCTTTGTTGGTTTGCATATTCTAGTTATTTCATATTAATGAAATCATAAACTATGTGTGCCTTTGTATCTGAATTATTTCACTAAACATGTCTTCCAGGTTCATCCAGGAGGTGGCATGTATCAGGACTTCGTTCCATTTTAAGGCTGAGCAATATTCCACTACATGTCTAGACCAGATTTTGTTTATCCACTCGTGTGCTTATGGACATTTAGGTTACTTCTGTCTTTTGGCTATTGCGAATAATGCTGCTATATGGACATTGTTGTGCCAGCATCTGTCAAGAGTCCCTCTGTCACCTTATATGGTAGCTCTTTGATTAGCTGTCGTGTAACCACCAAACGTTTTTTCACCATGACTGCACTATTTTACCTTCCCACTGACAATGAACAAGGGTTTCTGTTTCTTCACATCATCATCAACACTTCTTAGCCTCTGTTTTTTAAGGGTGTGAGATGGTATGTCACTGTGTTTTGAGTGTTTTGAGTTGCATTTCCCAGATGGTCAGTGAATTTGAGCATCTTTTCATGTGTTTATTGTCCATTTGAATATCTTCTTTGGACAAATGTCTAATCAAGTCTTTTCCCATTTTTAATGGGGTCTTGTGAATTTGTTGTTGAATCATAGAAGTTCTTTATGTATTCTGGATATTAAAGCCTTATCGGATATATGTTTTCCAAATATTTTCTCCCATTGTTTTGTTTAGCTTTTTACCTTCTTGATAAATTCCTTTGATGCACAAAAGTTAATTCTGATGAAGTCCCATTTATCTATTTTTTTCTTTTGTTGCTTGTGCTTTTGGTGTAAAGTCTAAGAAACCACCAACTAACACAGTGTCCAGAAGTTATTTCCTTATGTTTTCTTCTAGGAGTGTTGTTTTGATTCTTATATTTAGGTCTTTGATCCATTTGGAGTTAATTTTTGTATATGGTGTAAGGTAGGAGTCCACCTTTATTCTGTATATGTCTATCTAGTTCTCCTAGGACCATTTTTGAAGAGATTCTTCTTTCCCTGCTGAGTGGACTTGGTAACATTGTCTAAAATAAATTGGCCAATGATGTAAAGATTTCTTTCTGAACTCTCAATTTGATTCCATTGGTCTATATTTCTGTCCTTGTGCCAGTACCATGCTGTTTTGATTACTGTAATTTTGTTATAAGTTTTAAATTCAGAAAGTGTGAATCCTCCAACTTCATGTCTCTTTTTTTAAGATAGTTTTGATTATTCGGAGCCACTTACCCTTCCATATGAATTTGATAATTGGCTTTTCCATTTCTGCCAAGAAGTCTTTTGGAATTTTGATAGGAATTGCATTGAATCTGCATATCACCTTTTGGAAGAATTGACATCTTAACAATATTTAATTTTCCAATCCATTAACATAGAATGTTCTTCCATTTATTAGGTCTTCTATAGCTTTTTTCAGCAGTGTTTTGTAGTTTTGTCATCTGCAAATATGGAAAGATTAATTTCTTCCTTTCCTATCTGGATGCGTTTTATTTCCTTTTCTCGCCTAATTGCTCTGATTAGAACTTCCAGTGCAATGTTGTACAACAGTAGATATCTTTTTCCTGTTACAGATCTTAAGAGGAAAGCTTTCAGTCTTTCACCATTGAGTATGATGTTAGATGTTGGTTTTTCATATATGCCCTTTATCATGTTGAGGAAATTTCATTCTATTCCTATGTTTGGTAAAATTCACCCGTGAAGCCATCTGGTCCCAGGCTTTATTTTGTTGGGAGTTTTTTGATTACTGATTAATTCTCTTTACTTGTTATTGGTCTGTTGAGATCTTCTATTACTTCTAGAGTCAGTGCAGGTACTTTGTAAGCATCTAGGAACTTTTCCATTTCATCTAAGTTATCTAATTTGTTGGTATTCAGTTGTTCTTAGTATCCTCTTATGATCCTTTTTATTTGTGTCAGATCAGTAATAATGTCTCTTCTTTCATTCTTGATTTTGATATTTGTATTTTCTCTCGTTTTTTCTTTGTCAGTCTAGCTAAAGGTTTGTCAATTTTTTTGAGTTTTTCAAAAAACCAATTTTTGGTTTTATTATCCCCATTGTTTTTTATTCTCTATTTCATTTATTTCTTCTCTATTCTTTGTTATTTCCTTCCTTCTTCACACTTTGGTTTAGTTTGCTCTTCTTTTTATAGTTCCTCCAGGTGTGCAGTTAGGTTTCTTTTTTGTTTTTTAAAGATACTTAGATTACATACATATTACACAAAAAATATAGGGATTCCTATATGCCCCACTCCCCACACCTCCCACACCCTCCCACATAAACATCCTTCATTAGTGTGGCCCATTCCTTACAATTGATAAACGCATCCCGGGGCTTTGCCACTGAGCATGGACCATAATTCATTGTAGTCTACACTCTCTCCCACACAGTTCTGCATGTTATGTGATGATATAAAATGGCCTATATCTGTCATTGCAATGTCATTCAGGACAATTCCAAGTGCCGAAAAAAGTCCCCGAATTACAACTCTTTTTCCCTCTCCCTGCCCCAAGAGCCTCCAGTGGTCACTGCCTCCACATCAATGTTGTAATATCTTCCAATGCTAGAATCACAATATGTCTATAGTAGCATACCAGTAAGTCCACCCTAGTCCATAGTTCATTCCCCAATCCTGAGGATTCTGGAATGGTGATGTCCACTCTACCTCTAATTGAGAGGAGGCTTCGATCCCATACAGCCTATGGATAGGACTTTCTTGCTTGCAGTTGTTGTCTCTCTCCTTTCCTTGGTATGGTGGTTGTCAATCCTCACCTCCTTGTTAGTTGTCCTGGGTAAACCCAATGAACTGGACAGTAGGTGTTGCAACTCTGATGAGGTTCCAGGCCCAGCTGGCACATGGACAGCCCAAAGACTCCAGTCTCTGGATGTACACCTACAAACTCCAGCACCAAGTATAGGTTTAAATAGAAGGCACAGGTGAGCCATGTGCAGGGAAGCCATAATTTAGTCCAACTCTGTCACTCTGAGGAGAACAAACTCCAAAGTAGGGCCCACTGGCAAGGCACCAAACTCCAGAGCTATCTGCCCTGACTATAGGACCAGGGTGTCTCCAGAGCCCTCAGGAGCCCCACTATTTGTGGTAGTATCCACTTTGGCAGTCTATGAGATCCTGCTGAGATGTGCATAAGCATTACCTCTGGTATGACCTCCAGACTCATGTTGAAACCTCTTAGCCATATAAACTCATTTGTCTTTACCTTTTCCCCCTTTTATTCAAGTTTTTTTTCCAGTTGCATTGCTAGTTGGTGCTTGATAGTAATCCCTCAGTGCCAGGGAGGCCCATCCCTGGGAGTCATGTCCCATGCCGGGGGGAAGGTAATGCATTTATATGCTGAGTTTGGCTTAAGAGAGGCCACATTTGAGCAACAAGGAGGCTCTCAGGAGGCAACTGTTAGGCACCCCACAACAATAGGCTAAGTTTCAATTTCAAGAGCAAAGGCTCATAAGCATAGTCGTCAATATCAAGGGCCCATCAATGAATCATCCTCCTTCGCCAGTCATTGCCCCTGTACTTGGGGGACTGTTGCTGCTCCCTTAGAGAATGTGGCAGAGCTCTCCAGGAATTCAATATTCTCTCAGTTATTGTGTGAGTCTCCACCCACTATGACAATGTCCCGTGAACATTTGAACACATTTATATACCTTATATTTATGCCCAGGTGAACTTCCTCCCATGTATCCCCCATCACTGACACCCCACACCAATCATCCTCCCCTGCCCCAGTTGTAACCCTTCTGTGATCCAAAGCTTCTTCAAAAATGAAGCCATTAAAATAGCCAAATACAATTAATAGGAAAATGAAATAATAATGATAAGTTTAAATATAAGAAATAAAATAAATAAAATTAAAAAAAAAACTAAAAATTAAATTAAAAGATTGGGATATTAAAAATAATGAAAAATATTTTTAAAAATTTTTTTTTATATTTTGCCTTTCATTACTGTAATATCTGGTATCCTATATGTACAGGGGCATTTTCTTCCATTTATTCCCCAGTGTCTTACTATTTTTCATTTTGTTTTCAAAGAAGTTTTAGGTCACAGTAAAGTCACATACAGAATACAAGGGACTCTCAAATACCCAACGTCCTCCCCTTTTCCCTCTTCTTGTATTAATACCGTTTTATATGTGGATGGTACCTTTGTTACAACTGATAATACAAATAGTGAAACATAGCTACTAACCATGGTCAGTGGTTTATATTATGGTTTATATTTTAGATGGTACACTTTTATAAATTTTGATGATATTTAACATGGCCTGTGTCCATCATTGCAAGATCATGTAGAACACTTCCACTGCCCACTAAATACCCCCTGTTCGATCTATTCCTCCCTCCCCCTCCCCTCAGGGCCCACAGTGACCCACTGGCTTCATTCCTTGGATGACAAGATCGTAGTTACTTGCAACAACACTGAGATCTTTACACACTGGTTTGTCTTCCCATATTAGGAACCACCCATGCTCTTGAGAGACTCCCACCCCTCTGTTTGTGAACAAATCGATCCTCCCCAGGATGGCAGTCCAACTCCTTCCCTCTCATTATGTGGGTCTCCATCCACTGGTACAATACGTTATGACAAAACAATCATTCACACACTCCCTGGAAGCCTGCTCCCGGTGCTCCCTGTACCGAATGCCACCCACCCCCCGCCCTAAACCAGTAACCCTTCCTTTTCATAAAGCCATAAGAGCCTTCCCAACTTTGTACTTTCAACCACATACCCGCCAATCCCCAGAGTTCACCTGGTCCCTCTCCCAACCTTTCCCCCAGTTCCCTGGACCTTCCAACCCACCCTCCTCAATCTCCCCACCTGTCAAACCTGTACCACCCAACCCAATAATATCACTACCCTCCTGTCATATCCCTTCAATGCACAATACACACTTTCACCTTATCACAGATTACATCCGTATGGGCATTGGCTCACAACCTTCTTCTCCCTTTCTATTTCCTGTAAACCTATCTTCCAGACAATACCTCTCTGAGTCTGCTCAAATTGCTTAATTCATAAAAGTGAAGTCATGTAATGTTCATCCTTCAATGCCTGGCTTGCTTCACTCAACATAAGGTCCTCAAGATTTATCCATGTTATCCTATGTGTTAGCACTGTATTCCTTCTTATAGCTGAGTAATATTCCATTGTACGTATGTATCACATTTTATTAATCCATTCATCTGTTGATGGGCATTTAGGTTGATTCCAACTTTTGGCAATAGTGAATAATGCTGCTATGAACATTGGTGTGCATATATCTGTTCATGTCTTTGCTTTCAGTTCTTCTGGGTATATACCCAGCAGTGGAATTGCTGGATCATATGGCAGTTCTATAGTTAGTTTTTTGAGGAACCGCCAAACTGTCCTTCCACAATGGCTGGTCCATTCTACATTCTTCATCAACAGTGAATGAGGGTTCCCATTCCTCCACATCCTCTCCAACACTTATAGTCCTCTGTTTTTTTAATAGCTGCCAGCCTAATGGGTGTAAGATGGTATCTCATTGTAGTTTTGATTTGCATTTCCCTAAAACCTAGTGATGTTGAGTATCTTTTCATGTGCTTTTTAGCCATTTGTATTTCTTCCTTGAGGAGCTGTCTTTTCAAGTCACTTGCCCATTTTTTAAATGGGTTGTTTGTCTTTATTTTCGAGGTGTAGGATTTCTTTATATATGCTGAATATTAGGCTCCTATAAGATATATGTTTGCCAGATATTTTCTCCCATTGAGTAAGCTGCCTTTTTACTTTCTTGATAACCTCCTTTGAGTTGCAAAAGTTTTTAGTTTTGAGGAGATCACATTTATCTATTTTTTTCTTTCACTGCTCGTGCTTTGGGTGTGAAGTTCATGAAACCATTTCCTATTACAAGGTCCTGTAGATGCTTCCCTACATTATCTTCCAAGGTCTTTATGGTCTTGTCTCTTATATTTAGATCTTTGATCCATCTTGAGTTGATTTTTGTATAAGGTGTGAGATGGTGTTCCTCTCTCATTCTTTTGGATTTGGATATCCAGTTCTCCAAGCACCATTTGTTGAAGAGGCCATTCTCTCCCAGTTGAGTAGGCTTGGTGGCCTTGTCGAATATCAGATGACTGTATATGCGAGGATCTATATCAGAACTGTCAATTTGGTTCCATTGGTCAGTATGTTTATCCTAGTGCCAATACCATGCAGTTTTGACCACTGTAGCTTTGTAGTATGTTTTAAAGTCAGGTAGTAAAAATAAATAAATAAATAAATAAATAAAGTCAGGTAGTATGATTCCTCCTATTTCATTTTTCTTTTTCAATATGTCTTTGGCTATTCAGGGCCTCTTACACTTCCAAATAAATTTTGTAGTTAGTTTTTCCAATTCAGTAAAAAATGCTGTGTTGATTTTTATTGGGATTGCATTAAATCTGTAGATTAGGTTGGATAGGATAGACATCTTAATAATGTTTAGTCTTCCTATCCATGAACAGGGAATATACTTTCATTTATTTAAGTCTTCTTTGATTTCCTTTACAGTGTTATGTAGTTTTCTGTATATAAATCATTTACATCTTTAGTTAAATTTGATCCTAGGTATTTGATTCTTTTAGTTACTATTGTAAATGGTATTTTTTTCTTGATTTCCTCCTCAGATTGCTCATTATTGGTGTACAGAAATGCTACTGATTTTTGAGCATTGGTCTTAAAGCTTGTGACTTTACTGAACTCAATTATAAGTTCTAGAAACTTTGTTGTAGATTTCTCAGGGCTTTCTATGTATAGGATCATGTCATCTGCAAATAGTGAAATTTTTACTTCTTCCTTTCCAATTTTGATGCCTTTTATATATTTTTCTTGCCTCAGTGCTTGAGCAACTACTTCTAAGACAATGTTAAATAGGAGCAGTGATAGTAGGCATCCTTGTCTTGTTCCCAATCTTAGAGGGAACGCTTTTAGGATTTTACATTATATATTATGTTAGCTGTGGGTTTTTCTTTTTTTTTTTTTTTT
>JAQZBX010095838.1:0-11870 GCA_029593785.1 Cabassous unicinctus
GAGGAATCCAAGAAGCCTGAACCCTGGCAAATGTCAGCAGCTGCCTTGCTCCAACATGTGGCAACAGACTTTGGTGAAGGAAGAAACTTACACTTTATGACCTGGTAACTGTAGGCTTCTACCACAAATAAATACCCTTTATGAAAACCAACCAATTATTGGTATTTTGCATCAGCACCCCTTTGGCTGACTAATACAAGTAATAACACTGAATTTTAATGGATTAAACTCACCAGTCATGAGACATAGATTGGCAGAATGGTTAAGGAAATATGATCCATCTAAAGGTTCTCTACAAGAAACCAAACTTAGACCCAGGGATTCGAGGCAGCAGAAAGTGAATGGATGGAAAACAATCTTACTAGCAAACAATAACCAAAAAAGGGCAGGAGTAGCTGTACTAATATTGGACAAAACAGACTTTAAATGCAAAACTTCTGTAAGAGACAAAGACAGACACTACATATTAGCAAAAGAGATAATCTTTCAAAAATAAAGAACAAACACAAACATTTATACACCTAAACAGTGTGCCTCAAAATACATGAGGCAAACACTGGAAACACTAAGTGGAGAAATAGATGCCTCTACAATTATGTGGGGGACTTTAATACAACATTATCACCATTAGACAGAGCATCACAATAGAGAATCAATAAAGAAACAAAAATTTTGAATAATACATTAGAAGATCCAGATCTAACAGAAAAATACAGAACACTACACCTAAATATAGTGGAATATACATTCTTCTCAAGTGCAAATGGACCATACTCTAAGATAGGCCCCAAGCTAAGCCACAGAAAAATTCTCAACGAATTCAGAAAGATGGAGACTATACAAGTAATTTCTCTAACCACAATGGAATGAAGCTGGAAATCAGTAAGGGCCAGAGAACCAGATTAGGAACAAAGATATGGAATTTAAACAACACACTCTTACACAAACAGTGGGTCAAGGAGGAAATCTCAAAAGAAATCAGTTACTACATTGAAATGAATGAAAATAAAACAACATATCAAAACCTATGGGATGCAGCAAAAGTGTACTGAAATAGAAATTCATAGCCATTAATGCATATAACAAAAAAGGAAGAGCTAAAATCAAAGACCTAACTGCACACCTGGAAGAATGGGAAAAAAAAACAACAAACTTAACCCAGAGAAAATAGAAAGAAGGAAATAACAAAGATTAGAGCAGAACTAAATGAAATAGAAAATAAGAAAGCACTAGAAAAAAGAAACAAAACCAAAAGCTGGTTCTTCGAGAAGATAAATAAAAATGACAAACCCTTAGCCAGACTAACAAAGAAAAAGAGAGAGCAGATGCAAATACAAGAAATAAGAAATGAGGAAGGGGATATCACCATTGACCTGACAGAAATAAAGAGTATCATAAGAGGATATTTTGAAAAATTATATGCCAACAAGAATCATAATTTAGAGGAAATGGACAAATTCCTAAAAACTCATAAGCAGCCTAAATTGATGAAAGAAGAAATTGATGAACTCAACAGTCCAATTACAAGTATAGAGTTAGACTCAGTCATCAAAAACCTCCCAATGAAGAAGAACCCAGGACCAGACAGCTTCACAGGTCAATTCTACAAAATGTTCTGGAAAGAACTGATGGTGTTCAAATAAAGGCCATGGCAACGGACAGAAAGCAGGCTGCCTTAGAATGTAGGAGACAGATGCATCTAGTCTCAAGACACTGAGATAAGATCTGAGAGGAGACTGGTGGGGAGACATTCTGAGCTTCAGAGAGTGTAACATGTATATGTTAGATAAAGATTTACAAGGTCTGCTACTAAATATTTACAAGCTCTGCTATGTGCAGGAATGTAAAGAGAACTGAGCCATTAACCCTCAAAACTTGCTGACTTTAGTAAAGTGTAAACTGTAACATATCTTTTGCCTTTGCACATGCACACACGTGTTTTCTTTATTCTAAAGCCAAATAAAAGACACAGTTTTTTTTATATGGTGGGACTCTTCTTCTCCTTTTGGATGGAGGGATCCCCTGATCCCAGTTAAATCTTCTCTTTGTCTCATTCTTCCACATCCGCGGCACCATTTTCACGGACCCAGTTCCTGAACATGAACAAGAACTAACACCAATCCTGCTTAAGCTATTCCAAAAAAAGTAGTAGGAACATTTCCTCACTCATTCTATGATGCCAACATTAACTTATTGCAAAAGCCAAACAAAGAAGCAACAAGAAAGGAAAATTGCAGACCAATCTCTCTAATGAAACTAGATGCTAAAATTGTCAACAATATACTTGCTAATGGCATTCAACAACCTATCAAAGGAATTATATACCATCACCAAGAGGGTTTCATGACGGGTATGCAAGGATGGTTCAACAAAAGAAAATCATTCAATGTAGTACACCACATAAACAGATTGAAAGAAAAAAATCACATGATCATCTCTATAGATGCAGAAAAAGCATTTGATAAAATACAGCACTTTTTCCTGATAAAAACACTGCAAAAGATAGGAATAGAAGGAAACTTTCTGAACACGATAAAGGGTATATATGAAAAACCCACAGCTAACATCATCTTCAATGGTGAAATCCTAAAAGCTTTCCCTCTAAGATCAGGAACAAGACAAGGATGCCCACTATCAAAGCTCCTATTTAACATTGTTTTAGAAATACTTGTTCAAGCACTGAAGCAAGGAAAAGATATAAATGGCATCCAAATTGGAAAGGAAGAAGTCAAAATTTCACTATTTGTAGATGACATGATCCTATCCGTGGAAGGCCCTGGGAAATCTATAACAAAGCTTCTAGAACTTATAAATGAGTTCAGTAAGGTCACAGGCTATAAGATCAATTCTCAAAAAATCAGTAGCATTTCTGTACACCAATAATGAGCAATCTGAGGAGGAAGTCAAGAAAAAAAAAATACCATTTACAATAGTAACTAAAAGAATCAAATACCTAGGAATAAATTTATCTAAAGATGTAAAGGAGTTATATACAAAAAAATACACAACACTGTTAAAAAAAAAAAACAAAGAAGACTTAAATAAATGGAAGAATATTCCCTGTTCATGGACAAGAAGACTAAACATCATTAAGATGTCTATCCTACCCAGATTAATCTACAGATATAATGCCATCCCAATAAAAATCAACACATTTTTAAATGAATTGGAAAAATTAACTACAAAATTTATTTGGAAGGGTAAGAGGCCCGGAATCACCAAGGACATATTGAAAAAGAAAAATGAAATTGGAGGTATCACACTACCTAACTTTAAAACATACTACAAAGTTACAGTGGTCAAAACTGCATGGTATTGGCACAAGGATATACATACCAACCAATGGAACTCAATTGAGAGTTCTGATATAGATCCTCACATATACAGTCATCTGATATTCAACAAGGCCACCAAGGCCACCCAACTGGGAGAGAATGGTCTCTTCAACAAATGGTGGTTGGAGAACTGGATATCCACATCCAAAAGAATGAGAGAGGAACACCATCTCACACCTTATATAAAAACCCAACTTAAGATGGATCAAAGATATTAATATAAGAACCAAGACCATAAAGATCTTGGAATGTAATGTAGGGAAGCATCTTCAGGACCTTGTAATAGGAAATGGTTTCATGAACTTCACACCCAAAGCATGAGCAGTGAAAGATAAAATACATAAATGGGATCTCTTCAAAATTAAAAACTTTTGCACCTCAAAGGACATTATCAAAAAAGTTAAAAGGCAGCCTACCAATGGGAGAAAATATTTGGCAATCATATATCTGATAGAAGCCTAAAATCCAGCATATATATAGAAATCCTATACCTCAAAAATAAAAAGACAAACAACCACTTTTTAAAAAATGGGCAAGTGACCTGAAAAGACACCTCTCCAAGGAAGAAATACAAATGGCTAAAAAGCACATGAAAAGATGCTCAACATCACTAGCTATTAGGGAAATGTAAATCAAAACTATAATGAGATAGTATCCTACACCCATTATACTGGTGGCTATTAAAAAAACAGAGGACTATATGTGTTAGAGAGGATGAGGAAGACTAGGAACCCTCACCCAGTGCTGATGGGAATGTAGAATGGTCCAGCCATTGTGGAGGACAGTTTGGCGCTTCCTCAAAAAACCAACTATAGAACTTCCATGTGATCCAGCAATTCCACTGCTGGGTATATACCCAGAAGAACTGAAAGCAAAGACTTGAACAGATATATACACACCAATGTTCACAGCGGCATTATTCACTATTGCCAAAAGGTGGAATCAACCCAGGTGCCCATCAACAGATGAATGGATAAACAAACTGTGGTACATACATACAACAGAATATTACTCAGCTGTAAGAAGGAATAAAGTGCTAACACATGGTATAACATTGATGAATCTTGAGGACCTTAAGTTGAGTCAAGCAAGCCAGGCATTAATAGATGAACAGTACATGACCTCACTAATATGAATTAAGGAAATTGAGTAGTCTCAGGGAGCTATTGTCTGGAAGATAGATTTACAAGAAATAGAGAGGAGAAGGTTGTAAGCCATCACCCATATGGATGTAATCTATGGTAAGGTGAAAGAGTGTAGTTGGCATATTGAAGGGATAGGACAGGAGGGTAGTGATATTATTGGGTTGGGTCGTGCAGGGTTGACAGGTGGGAAGATTGGGAAGGGTTCGTTAGAAGGTCCAGGGTACTGGAGGGAGGGTTGGGAGAGAGACCAGGTGAACACTGGGGATTTGCAGTTATGTAGTTGAAAGTACAAAGTTGGGAATGCTCTTATGGCAATACGACAAAGAAGGGTTACTGGTTTTGGGTGTTGGATGGGGGGGTATTCGGGACAGGGCACACTGGGATCAGGCTTCTAGGAAGTGTGTGAGTGATCATTCTCTCAAAATGTGTTGTATCAGTGGGTGGAGACCCACATAATGAGCAGAAAGGAGTTGATGTCCCATCCTGGGGAGGACTGATATGTTCTTAAACAGAGGGGCAGGAGTCTCTCGAGAGCATGGGTGATTCCTAATAGGGGACAACAAACCAGTGTGTCAAGACCGCAGTCTTGTTGCATATATCTATGAATCTTGTCATCCAATGAGTCAAGCCAGCGGGTGACCATGAGACCCCGTGGGAGAGGGAGGGAGGAATAGAATAGATTGAACAGGGGGTATTTAGTGGTTAGTGGAAATGTTCTGAATGATCTTATAATGATGAACACAGGACATGATAAATATCATCAAAATTTATAAAAGTGTACCATCTAAATGTAAACCATAGTGTAAACCATTGACCATGTTTAGTAGCTTTGTTTCACTATTTATATACAAGTTATAACACAGGTACCATCCACATATAAAAAAGTATTAATATGGCGGGGGAGGAAAGGGGAAGGATGTTGGGTATATGAGAATCTCCTGTATTCTGTATGTGACTTTGCTGTAACCTAAAATTTCTTTGAAAACAAAATGAAAAATAGTGAGACACTGGGGAATGAGTGGGGAAGGTCCCATGGTACAGACAGGACACCAGATATTGCAGTGATGAAAGATAAAATGTTCCAAAAAAATTTTTTTGTAATATTTTTCTTTTTTTTAATATCCCAATCTTTTAATTTTTAGTTCTCTTAAATTTTTATGGTGAAGACAGGAGGAGAAGGATGAGAAGAGAGGGCACGAAACAGACATAGAAAATTATCTAGTGAATAGACACAAAAACAGCAAAAACGAGGGAGAGGGGGGTAAAAAATGCATAAAAGTAAATAAATAAATCTTTAAAAAAAAAGATATAGGCTGACAGAATGTATATTTAAAAAATATGAGCACTCCATATGCTGCTTACAAGAGACCCACCTTAGATTCAGGGATACAAACAGGCTGAAAGTGAAAAGTTGTAAAAAGATACTCCATGCAAATTGTAACCAAAAAGCAGCCGGGGTAGCTATAGTATGACAGGAAAAAAAAGACTTTAAATGCAAAAAATTATAAGAGAAAGAGAAGGCCATTAAATATTAATAAAAGGGACAATCCACCAGGAAGATATAACAGACATAAATATCTATGCGCCTAACCAAGGTGCACCAAAATACATGAGACAAACTCTGGCAAAACTGAACGGAAAAAGAGACATGACTACAATAATCGTTGGAGACTTCAACACACCACTCACATCATTAAACAGAACAACTAGACTGAAGACCAACAAGGAAATAGAGAACTTAAACAATATGATAAACGAGTTAGACCTAAATTAGAACACTGCATCCAAACTCAGCGATTTATACATTCTTCTCACATGCCCATGGATCCTTTTCCAGGATAGACCATGTTAGGGCACAATACAGCTCTCAATAAATATTAAAAGATTGAAATTATACAAAGCATCTTCTCAGATCATAAGGGAAAGAAACTGGAAATCAATAACAAACAGGAAAAAGGTAAATTTGCAAATGTGTGGAACTAAACAATTTACTCCTAAATAATCAGTGGATCAAAGAAATTGCAAGTGAAATGAGTAAGTATACTGAAACGAGTGAAAACAAGACCACAACTTAGTCACTGTTGGTAGGAATGCAGAAGGATACAGCCACTGTGGAGGAATGCTTGGCAGTTCCTAAAGAAGTTGAATATAGATTTACCATGTGACCCTGTAATACCACCATTGGGTATATACCCAGAAAAACTGAGAGCAGTGACACAAACGGACATGTGCACACCTACGTTCATGGCAGCATTATTCACAATTGCCAAAAGCTGGAAACAACCCAGGTGTCTATGAAATGATGAATGGATAAACAAACTATGGTCTATTCACATGATGGAATATTATGCAGCTGTAAGAAGAAATAAAGCCGTAAAGCATATGAAAACATGGTTGAACCTAGAGGACAGTATGCTGAGAAGCAAGGCAGACACAAAAGGACAAATACAGAAAGATTGCGTTACTGCGAACTAAATGTATTGTGTAACATAGTCTACGATTCCATTTATATAAAACGTAAATACAAATCAACTTATATAGGAAAGAAAAAAGTGTGCAAAAATAGCCAGAAATGGGAGCTGTAGACAGCAGGGGAAGCAGAGAGAGAATGAGAGGTGATGGATTTTCTTATATATATTTTGTTATTATTGAAATAGTGAAAACGCTCTAATGATGACTGAGGTGATGAATGCACAACTATGTGATGGTGCTGAATACCACTGATTGTGCACTTTGGATGAAGTCTATGCTTTGTTGTGGAGGGGAGAAGGGCCGTGGGGGTGAGGTACTGTGGGGCTGAAGGCTGGTGGAGGGGAGGCACCGCGGGGGGTAAGGACGGTGGGCAAGGGGGGCCACCATGCAGCGTGGGCCCGGGACTCTTATTCTGACATGGGGCCGTGCGCTGCGGCACAGTCAGGGCTGGGCTAGGACCCCCAGCAGGACGCCACACCCCTCGCCCGCCCAGGAGCCACCCGCGGAAGCAGCGCCCTCAGCCCGGCGCAGCTAAATCCCCAACCCGCCTGGAAGGCACCAGGACCAGCGGCGGCACCGCGCACAACTTTCTGGGAACGCCGCGCGCGCCCCGCGCACGGCGAGCAAGCGGGAACTTTACCGGGGCGTAGGACGGGAGCTCCAGAAACGCAGGAAGTGAAAGGCGCTCGCCCCACTTTTCCACACTTACGGGGATTCCCGCAGGCCCGGCGCCCAGAGCCCGCAGGCGCCCCCAGCACCCCCGACACCAAGTTGGGTCCGCAAATTCACCGCTACCGCGGGGCCCGGACGCAGACTAAGGTCCCAAGGTGCGGGCCTCACTTTCTTTTCTGCCCGTCTTCCCGCTTCGCGGGCAGATACTCCGTCCCTCGCTGCACTCCTGAATCCACCACAGCGTCACATCCGGAACACGCACCCCAGGTCAGTGTGGCCAGGGTCCCAAAACGCCCCGTAGACTGGGCAGGACTTGAGGGAAGGGGAGCGCCGCGAGCTCAGCGGGCCAATGAGATCTGACCCGGGTTTCCGGACTCTGCCCTCAAAGAGGGCATGGCCCGCTTCATGACGGACACTACCCAGCAGCCAATCAATGCCGTCCGGCTGGCACACGGGATCGCGGAGGCGGGGTGGGCCGGAGGGGGTGGGGTGATTGACAGGACGCCTGCCAACAGGAACGTAGATCGGTGACAGGGCGGGAACACAGCTAAAGCCGGGACCTAGTGACGCCGTCAATCCGTGGCCAGCTCTCTACCTTCTCAGAGGGCTGTTCGCTGGGTCCGCCGGGTTGCTGGCAACTGGCCGGGAAGGGGGTTGCCCCTGCAGTGGGGGTGTCTCCAATCATAATGCACCAGAAGCAGCCTGGGCCAGGCGGCCATGGGTCGCTGACACCGAGCTGCGTGCGTGGCCGCTGGAAGCGCGGTGTAAGGGGAATCTGGGCGAGTCGAGCCGGATCCTGCCCGCAAGCGGGTCCATCGCCCCTGCGCTCTTTCCTCCCCAGAGCTGGGGGCTTCGCTTTTCTGAGGAGATCCCCTGGTACGTGTTCTGGGGAGAATTTTTTTTCCTCAAATTGATCTTATTGATACATATTAATAAATCATACAATACGTCCAACGAATACAATCAATGGTATTTGGATATTTTTTTTAGATCCTTTGTTTATATCATGTTATTGTGAATTTATACAAACTAAATTGGTAGTTTAAAATTGTACTGTTAACACATTACTATACTACTACAACATATCCTTTTCTATAAATGCATTGAAAATTTTCTTGGACATTAGTCCTATTTTTAGCACTATTTCAAATGCTAACAAACCAGATATGTCTTCACAGTTATTTCAATATTTCCAAACTCCAAATATTAGAAGTCAGTTTTCTTAATTCTCTGAAATTGTTTACTTGAGTTCATAGAATTCTGTAGGAATACTGACCCATCTCACCTCATCTAACCTTCAAAATAGTTCAAACAAAACCAAAACAAACCAGCTATATATAACATGAATCTTTCAATTATAAAACTATCAAAAGATCATGAATCAGCTGATCTATCAAATTATACAAGAGAAAATTGAAATAGCTGCTTTTTGTTTATAAAAATTAAACCTATTCTCTTTTCACCTCAGATCATAAGAAAATGGAAAATCTGCCTTTAAGTCATGCAGAGTAAGTCAACATTTTCCTACCTCCTCTAAGAAACTCAAATGTTTCTTAAAATGATAAATACTCATAACACTCAAACTACTTTTTGTGGCCAGTTATTTATGTGAGACTAGAATGTATGGTTCTATTTATCCAAGATGTAGTATAATGCTGAATTATGTATAACATATTATTTCAGATATTTGTCCATCTTCTGTTGAGGTGCCATTATTATTGCCAGGGGAACTAAAGAAGAAAAAAAAACCGTCTTGCTAGCAGAAGGTGTTTCATGCACTGCTTTCTTCAATCCTTTTGTGCCATAGTGGGAATCTGGACCTTTAAGGGTAGTGCAGGCTGTGTAGCACACCTGTGGCAAGAGCTCTATAGGTTCTTTGAACATGACCCTGAATGTGTTAGAGGTCCCAGCACAACTAAATCTGGTATCATTTCGTCCCAAAGTTTGTTTTTTTCATATTCAATGATCTATATATTCATTTGATAATCTGTGGGACCATGAATAGATAGATCCATATAAGCCAAATCTGACAATATAAATTCTTCTATTAACCGTGAACCTGATTCGATCACTCATTCCACTGTAACCCCAATGGCTCTAATGTGCTGGAATCTATTGATGCTGCATTTCTTTCCTCTGAGGCAGCATCTTGGTCAGTCAATGTAATCAACTCAGGGTTTAGGATTGACAGTAAATTGCAGAAAGAGATTTACCACTTCACAATCTGACAAAATTCCAGATTGAGCAGGACCTGCTGCAAACTCAATTGTCATCAGTGGGAACTGAATTAAGGAAAGTGCTTTTCCTAGAATTTTCTGTTTGTTTCCAAAAGTCACAGGCAATTGTTGTCTCTGACATTCTGCTTCTGCCCAACAGCTCCAAAAGACTGACTTTCTCAAACACTAAATTTATCTCTTTCCAGAGCTGTGCAAAGTGTGTCTATATCAATATCAGTAACACTGCTGCACTTATTGTATCCATTGTGCTTTGCCTATCGTGTCTAAACAAAGTCTAGCAAGCTGAGGTTCATCAAATAATCGAGCCTGAATGAGAAGCATAAAGCCATTATCTGCCCTAAGATGTTTGGTAAGAAATTCCACACAATGTGCTTCCAAGGCTGGGACTGCATGTTTCTTAGCAGTATAAAGAGTGGTCATAACTGTCTCTGGACCACTCTGAACTTCATCTGAATATAGAAATCCAAAGTCTGGTGCCACATGTTGACACAAGATAGCAGGTGATATCTGCAAGGGTTCAGCCTTCCTCCTTCCCAGCTTCTGATCTCAGCTGTAGGCTGGCATAAGGCTCATCTCTCTCCTTGGGGCTTGTTTCTTTCCTGGCTGAACTGCTCTATTCTCTTTAGCTGTAAACTATCAGGTGAATGGTTCAGCTCTCTCCCCAGGGCTCCAGCATCCAAAACTACTCTGTGTTCTTCCTGGTATTTGGTGTATCACATAGTTGTGCATTCATCACTTCAGTCATTAGTAGTACATTTTCATTATTTCAATGATAATAATAAACAGAAAACAGTCAAACAAGAAACTTCTTCATCGCTCAATCTGTTTCCCCTGCTGTACAGAGCTGCTATTTCTGGCTATTCTAGCACATTTATTTATTTATTAAGTAGTTTTATTCAGATATATTCACATACCATATGATCTATCTAAAGTGTTACAATCAATGGCTTTTAGTATAATTGCAATGTTGTGCATTCATTTTAACAAAAACATTTAGAATTACTTCATTACTCCAAAAAGAAAAACTCCACACCCCTTAGCATGCCTTCCCTTGCCCTACATGACCACTAATCAAAGTTCATCTTTATAAATTGATTTATATTTATATTTACATTTTATATAAATGGAATCATACAATATCTTTTTTAACTTTATTTTGTACATTTAATAATTGAAATATAAACAATTAAAAAAGAAAAAGAAAACAGTTGAATGAAAACATCCATTTCTCAATTAAATGTACTAGATACATATAATTTTTTTAAAAATCAAACAATATGTTACACAATATATTTAGTTCATAGTAACACATTCATACAGTATTTGTCCTTTTGTGTCTGGCTTACTTCACTCAATGTAATGTCCTCCAGGTTAATCCATGTTGTCATAGGCTTTATGACTTTATTTCTTCTTACAGCTGCATAATATTCCATCATGTGAATAGACCAGTTTGTTTATCCATTCATCTGCTGATGGACACCTGGGTTGTTTCCAACTTTTGGCAATGGTGAATAATGTTGCTATGAACATGGGTGTGCAGATGTCTATTCATTACTGCTCTCAGTTCTTTTGGGTATATACCCAGTAGTGGTATTGCCGGGTCACGTGGCAAGTCTATATTCAACTTCTTTAGGAACAGCCAAAAAGTCCTCCAGAGTGGCTGTACCATTCTGCATTCCCACCAACAGTGAATAAGTATTCTTATCTCTCCACATCCTCTCCAGCACTTGTAGTTCTCTGTCTTTTTAATAGTGGCCATTCTGATAGGTGTGAAATGATATCGCATTGTAGTTTATTTTGTTGTTGTTGTTGTTGTTCTCTGTTTTGTCATTTTATTATTTCATTGTAGTTTTGATTTGCATTTCCCTAATCATTAATGATGTTGAGCATTTCTTCATGTGTTTTTTTTTTTTTTCCATTTGTATTTCTTCTTTGGACAACCTGCCTATTCAAGTCTTTTGCCCATCAAGTCTTTTGCCCATTTTGCCAATTGCGTCATTTGTCTTTTT
>JAQZBX010095839.1:0-11867 GCA_029593785.1 Cabassous unicinctus
ACAAATATCCTTAATATCAGAGTTGATTTAAAAAATTTTTTCAGACTAAAAAAATCTTTAGAAAATCTGTGTCTAGCTTACCTTCACTACAAGAAATGTTAACCCTCTTAAAACATAATGGAAATGATATAAAATGCCACATGAGACCTATTAAAATATGAATACAATGGAAATGTTAATTATTTGGAAAAATGTTAAGGATTTTTCTATTTCTTTTTTCATTCTTTTAAAACAATTAATGTAAAATTATCATAGTGATGGATTTATAACAAAAAATGTAAAAATGCATGACAACAATATCAAAATGACATGGAATGAAAACATAATGCAATATTTTTCATTTAATATAAAGTGGCATAATATTACTTGACAGTAGACAGTGATATGTTAGATAAACATGTTGTATAACAGAACATTTAAAATGAAATAAATAGGTATAGATAAAAAGCTAATTGTGGAAAAAAAATGAGATATTAAAAGTTTTAAATAAGGGAAGTGACAATACCATGAAGGTATTTTCACTGGACTGATACTTCTGGTCTGTTGTCTAATAATTTGCTCACACATTTGTCTAGAAATGATATAAATTTCATAAGTAATCTAATTAGTTTATGAAGTATGTTTACATTTCTCATTGGATTTAGGCAATCTATTAAAAATCCTGTATACCCTGGGAATGAAAGTTTATGCATCCTTAATTATTATGAGTTATCCTTTCCAGAATATGTGCCCTAGCACTGGAATAGAAAGCATGGACAGCGTTTAGATTCAGAATCGAGGGGTTGGAATCATATTCACTCTTTATCAGGCTTCTGGTTAGTTATGGAATGGGGATTACTGTATTAGTCAATGTTTGTTGGACTTATTTGAATAACAAAATTTCAAGGCCTTCAAAGAGCACTTATTTCTCAATTGTAGGTGTGTGTGCCAGTCCAGCTCTGCTTCAGATTGAGTTGTGTTTGGATATGCTCCTTCTGTCTCATATGGGATCATGATTGGAAGGGTGGAAGCTCCCTACATATATTTTCTTCCATAAAGAAACTACCTAAGAGGAGCATATGTTCTTCAATGTTTGGAAACTACCTAAGTGGCAAATGAAAAACATACACCTCCAATCTCCCACTGCCAGCTGAGTTTGACAGTCTGTAAAACAAGTTCAGAAAGCATTTTAGTGATGGGTAGGGAAGAAATCCTTATAAGCCAATTTTGGCCTGAATTTTGAATTTTAGTTATGACTCCTGTCTCTCTTGTCAATGTTTTCTGGTAGAAACAACTGAATTGCCTATTGGCAAATGATTTCAACATAAAATGTGGTACATAAACAAAATAGAAGACGATTCTGTTACAAAAAAGAATGAAATTCTGAGGCATGTTGCAACATGGAAGTAACTGGAAAACATTATTTTAATGAAATTAGTGACACACATTCAGAGCAAATATTGTGTGATTTCACATAGATGTCTAGAAAGAGCAAAATCTCAGAAAGAGAAAGTTAATTAAAGGTCACCAAAAGATGAGGGTGGGGAAAATGGGGGGAGTATGGGAAGAAAAATACCAGAGAATATCTTTTGCTGAATAAGGAAAAATTACTCCAGACTGTCTTTTCTCAAAAAGCAAGGATAAATTTTATTAGATCATTTATAAAAATAATTGTTGACTTTAATACAGACAATATATCATCTTTTTAAAATAAAATAACAAGTATTTTAATAAGATTATTGAAAACAAACAATATAAATCAGCAGTTGAGAAGACATGTGCTAGGAGTTCCATGTTCCTTAGAATTCTATTTACTGATGAAATAAAGGAACACACATAGTGGTTTGCAAGTGTGCTTTGATTTATATTTTTTTAATTGGAGAAGGTATGGGGTTACAGAAAAATCATACATAAAATCCAGGATTCCCATATAATATCCTTATATTACCACCTTGCTTTAGTGTGGTTCATTTGTTACAATTGAAAAGAGCACATTTTTATAATATGCTTTTAGCTATTAGCTATAGTCCATGCTTTAACTTAGGGTCCACTGTTTATATTGCATACTTTGTTTTTTCCTATCAGAATAAAAATAAATAAAAAGCAAAGGAAGAAAGAACTACTAAGATAAGCAAACAAATAATTATTTTTAAAGGAAAGTTTGGTACTTAAAAGGATAGATGGGATAATGCAAAGTGCAAAATAAGATCTCCATGAACATGGTGATGTATATAAAAGTTATAAGGGGACATAAATCTAAAACTTTTTAAAGAATTATTATAAAAGTAAGAGGTGAAAACTCACTAGATTAGGTGTGTTAATTAGGTCAACATATTTAAAGTGAAGAGTCAGCATTGCAAAGTATCAACTGTCTTACCTTCCCAGTGTGTAGAAGTTTACAGGAGGGAATTAAGAAGCACCTTCTAAGTAAAACCTGATGGGAACCTCTCTAGAGACTGCACCTGGGCAGTTTTGATTCAGGATAAAATGTTCAATGAACAACCGTAGTAATTTCAAGTTGAAGTAGAAATTGTAGTTTAGCAAGGTATCACCTGAATGCCAAGAAAACAAAGCTAAACAGAATGATTAACATATTTTATGAAAGGTACCGAAAGAAAATGCAGAAAAAAGATAAAAAATAAAAGGCAAATGAAACCTGGTAAGATGTTAGAAAAATAGAAAACTTCCAGGAAGAAAATATCTAAATTGGGAGGGAAAATCGGGGCAAGATTATTTGAAGCATGCCTGCTAAAATGCACAGATTATAAATTTTCTAAATCTTGGAAGGGAAATCCCATGGGACAGAATCTCTAAGATTAAAAAAGAAGTGTCTGGGCCATAGAAGAATGCAAAGCATACAGTTGTCATTAGCCTGCCATGTAGCAGAGGAAAAGAAATCAAACTGAGAAAATCTAATGAGGCTTTCTGAAAGAAGTGAGGCAGTAAGAAATGAATCACAAACAAGGAGAATTCAGACGTTTATGCTAACATTTGTCTTGCAAGACTGGAAACACAGTTCTTGAAAGGAAAGTGAGATTACAGAGGCTATGATATGAAGAAAGGAAAAATAAATCACCAGAAATTAAATCTGGTTATAAAAATGTTTTCTTGCAAATTTCCCAAACCAGGGATAAGGGAGGACAATCAATGACCTTCTCTAGAGATTATAGATCTTGTATACTGGTCATTATTTTTCACCAAACATGGCAAACACTTTTCATAATCAAATATTGGTTAGGCAAATTCTGCCAACTATATTTAGGTTCCCAGGACATGATCTCTAGAAACACATCATCATGGTTAAGCAATAATGTAGACGAGTTTCTGAACTTACTTTCCTTTCTTTGGGCACAATCTTTGGTAACTTCATTATTATTATGTATAAAGCATATAAATTCCCCTTTGTCCAAAGTTAGTTATGTGTTCTCCACTTGGCATGTAGGAGACAATGCTGTGGTTATTTTTGTAACTGGAAATTTTTGTGGCTGAGATATTTAGCAATACACTTATTTGTGAATTCCTGAAAGAATTGTTCCTATTCCACATGAGAAGACTTCCAGGCAGTAGGAACGAGGAATCTACACTTATTTGTGAATTCCTGAAAGAATTGTTCCTATTTCACATGAGAAGACTTCCAGGCAGTAGGAACAAAGAATCTAACAATTTCAAAAGGACAAATAGAATCTGTTACATCAAACGTGATATGAATTAGATTTCTTTGACCATTGCCTGAAGGAGGACTTCATCCTTGTTCTTAATTTCCCTACTGAGTAATTCATAAGGAAAATTGACAACAAATTGCATCTCTTCTGTGAGTTTAATTGGAAATTTTTCAAGGCATGTAATCTCATAGAAATACAGTATAGTTTATCTGGTTTATGTTGCTGGACAACATTAAGGAATTCAATGCAATATTGATTGAACTTTCACCTTTTCATGCACTGAGGCATTGAAGCTAATATAAGTGGAACAATCTGTCCCATTTTGAGTTTTCTCTGGTTTAAATGGACATGACTAGTACATTCTTTTAGAATGACAGCCAGAAGAGCAGTATTAATAGAGAGGATCAGGCACCTGTTGGGAATGTGGGAAAGGGGCATTGATCCTGCATTTTCTGTTTCAATGGGGAGGAATTACCTCTTAATATTAACTTTGACAATTTACTTCATTCTGTATTCATTATCTCTTAAAAAGAAAAATGCAGTGCCTTATAAGTGCTTTATTTTTATGCATCTGAAGTAAGAGAAGCTATGTGGAATAAAGGAATGTTATGGGTTGATTGGTAGGCCCTCAAATGATATATTGACATCCTAAACCCAGTACATGTAAGGTGTGACCTTGCTTGGAAACAATGTCTTTGCAGATGTAATCAATTTAAGATAAGGTTATAATAGATTATGGTGGGACTTAACACCACAGTCCCTTGTCTGGAGCTTTCCTTTGGGGGTTTCGATACTGATTCCATCTATTTAATTGTTAAATTTATGTGGAGATCTAGTCCTTCTTGAGTCAGTGAAGGTAGTTTCGGTAGTCGTACAAATTGTCCATTTCATCTAGGTTATCTAATTTTTTTGGCTTACAATTGTCCATAGTATCATTTCATGAATATTTTTTATTTCTTTATAGTCAGCACTGCCCCCATTTCATTTCTTAAGTTATTTGTTCCCTCTTTTTTTCTTTGTCTGCCTGTTGAAAGTTTTGCTAATTTTATCGATGTTTGAAGGAAACATTTTTTTTGGGTTTTATTCTCTATTTCATTTATTTCCACTCATACTTTTTTTTCCTTCTTTCTCGGCATTTTGGGTTTGGTTTGAACTCATTCTAATTTCTCTAGTTTGAGTTTAGGATTTCAATTCATAATATTTCTTCTCTTTAAATATTTTTAGAGGTATTTTTTATTACCTCTTTGCACTGACTTTGCTGCATCACATAGTTTTTGGATGTCTGTTGCCATTTTTATTTACTGCAAAATATTTCCCAATATGCCCTATGATTTCCTTTTGACATATTGCTTCTTTAAGGGAATTCTGTTTAAATTCCCTGTTTTGTATTTTTTCAGTTCTTCCTCTGTTTTGATTTCTAACCTCAATCCATGGTAGTCTTGTATGATATAAATGCTTCTAAATTTATTGAGACATTTTGTAAACTAATCTATAATCTATCCTGTGTAATGACTCTCATCTATAATCTATCCTGTGTAATGACTTATATGCACTATAGAAAAGTATATTTTTCTTTCATTAAGTAATGTGTTCTGTATATGTCTTTTAGATCCATTTCATTTATACTACCAAGTAACTCTTCAAATTCTTTTTTGAACTTCTGTCAAGATGGTCTATCTATTATTAAAAGGGGCCTTTGAAGAATCCTTCCTTTAATGAAAAACTATTTCTCCCTTCAAAACTGTCAAATCAGCATCACATATTTTGGAGTTCTGATATTGGGTGTATATATAATTATAACTGTTATTTCTTATTGTTGAATTGATCCCTTTATCAGTATATTTTCCTTCTTCGTCTCTTTTAACAGTTTTTACTTAAAGTTTACTTTATTTCATATTAATATAGCTACACAAACTCTATCATTGAAAAGATTACTAGTTAAAATGAATACTTTTCCATCTTTTTACTTTCAGCTTTCTAGTATTGTTGACTTTAATGTGAGTATCTTGTATTGTTGACTCATTCTTTTTTATCCATTCTGCCATTCTATGCCCTTCAACTGGAGAGTTTAATCCATTTACATTGAAAGTAATCCCTGATCAGGCTCCAATTTTTCTGCCATTTTGCTATAAGATCTTTGATGCTTTTACCTTCTATGTTCCATAATTCTTTTTTTAAAATAAATTTATTTATTTATTTTTTTAAACATGCATAAATTACATAAAGGATACACAAAAATTATAGGGATTCCCATATGCCCCACCTCCCACACCTCCCACAGCATCCCACATAAACATCCTTCATTTGTGTGGCACATGACCTGCAATGGATATACACATCCTGGGGCTTTGCCATTAAGCATGGACCATAGTTCACATTGCAGACCACACTTTTTCCCCCACAGTTCTGCATGATATATGATGATATAAAATGGCCTATATCTGTCGTTGCAACATCACTCAAGACAATTCCCAAGTCCCAAAAAAGCCCCTGTATTACAACTGCTTTTCCCTCTCCCTGCCCCCAAAGTGTCCAATGGCCACTGGTTCCAAATCAATGCTGTAATTTCTTCCATTGCATGAATCACAATAGTGCTATCACAGAATACCAGTAAGTCCACTCTAGTCCATAGCTCTTCCCCTAATCCTGAGGAGTCAGGGATGGTGACATCCACTTCACCTCCATTGAGAGAGTACTTATATCCCATGGATAAGGTGGATGGGATTATCCTGCCTGCAGCTGCAGACTCTCTCCATTCCCTGGCATGGCCATTGTCCATCATCATCTCTCTGCCAGGTGTTCTGGGTGAGTCAATTGAGCTGTAGAGTAGAAATTGCAGCTCCACGGAGATTCTGGGCCTAGCTGGCCCATGGACAGCCCAAAGACTCCAGTCCCTGGATGTACACCTACAAACTCCAGTACCATGTACAGGTTTGAATAGAAGGAACAGATGAACCATGTACAGGGAAGACATATTTTAGTCCAACTCTGCCACTCTCAGGAGCACAGATTCCGAAGTAGGGCCCACAGTCAAGGCAACAAACTCCAGAGCTATCCGCCCTGACATAGGACCTGGGTGTCTCCAGAGCCTTCAGGAGCCCCTCTATTTGCAGTGATATCCACTTTGGAAGCCTATGAGGTCTTACTGAGATGTGCATAAGCATCACCTCTGGGATGACAAGGGCCTATCAGTGGATCATCCTCCTTTGCCAGTCACTGCCCCTGCACTTAGGGGACTGTTGCTACTCCCTTGTGGAATGTGGCAGAGCTCTCCAGGTTGGGAATTCAGTATTCTCTCATTTATTGAGTGATTCTCCCCCCACTGTGACCATGCCCCATGAACATTTGAACAATTTTATATACCTTGTATGTATGTTCAGGTGAACATCCTCCCATGCATCCCCCATCCTTGACACCCACCACCACCACCACCGATTCTCTCCCACCCCAGTTGTAACCTTTCTATAATCCAAAGCTTCTTTAAAGATGAAGTCAACACAAAACCAAATACAATTAATAGGAAAATGAAATAATAATGATAAATTTAAATGTAAGAGATAAAATACATGAAAACTTAAAAAAAATTAAATTAAAAGATTACGATATTCAAAAAATGAAAAAAACCTAAAAATATTTTTTTTTTACATTATGCCTTTTATCACTGCAATATCTGGTATCCAGTCTGTACCGTGTCATCTTCCCCTCTCACTCTGCAGTGTCTCACTATTTTTCATTTTGTTTTCAAAGAATTTTTAGGTCACAGCAAAGTCACACACAGAATACAAAAGACTTTCATATACCCAACCTCCTCCCCCTTTCCTCACCTCATATTAAAACCTTTTTGTATGTGGATGGTAGCATTGTTATAACTGATATACAGATAGTGAAACATAGCTACTAAACATTGTCAATATTTTACAGTAGGGTTTGCATTTTAGATCGTACACTTTTATAAATTTTGATGGTATTTACCATGTCCTGTGTCCATCACTGTAAGGTAATGAAAAACATTTCCACTGACCACTAAATACCCCTTGTTTGATCTATTCTGTTCCCTTCTCCCCATACCACTGGGGTCTACAATTACCCCCTGGCTTGACTCATTGGATGACAAGATTCATAGTTACATGCAACAAGAGGTCTTGACACACTGGCTTGTCCTCCGCTATTAGGAAATGCCCCTGCTCTTGAGAGACCCCCGCCTGTCTATTTCTGAACGAATCGGTCCTCCCAAAGACGGGAGTCCACCTCCTTCCCACTTATGTGCGTCTCCACCCATTGATACAACACATTTTGACAGGATGAACACTCACACACTCCCTAGAAGCCTGCTCTAGGTGTGCCCTGTCCAGAATGCCCCCTCAACCAAAACCCTAAACCAGTGACACTTCCTTGTCATATTGCCATGGAAGTATTCCCACCTCTGTACTTTCAACCTCATACCAACAAATCCCAAGTGTTCACCTGGTCCCTCTCTCATCTCTCTCTCCCCAGTTTCCTGGACCTTCTGACCCACCCTTCCCAATCCAGCCAACTGTCAACCCTTCACAACCCAACCCAATGATATTGCTAACTTCCTGCCCTATCCCTTCAATACAGAACTACACTCTATCACTTTACCATAGACTACATCTGCATGGGTGATGGCTCAGAAACTTCTCTTCTCTTTCTATTTCTTGTAAACCTATCTTACAGACAATATCTCTCTGAGACTGCTCAATTTCCTTAATTCTTATCAGTGAGGTCATGTACTGTTTATCCTTCAATGCCTGGCTTGCTTCACTCATCATAGTGTTATCAAGGTTCATCCATGTTGTCCCGTGTGTTAGCACTTTATTCCTTCTTACAGCTGAGTAATATTCCATTGCATGTATGTACCACATTTGTTTATCCATTCATCTGTTGATGGGCACCTGGATTGATTCCAAATTTTGGCATTAGTGAACAATGCCGCTATCAACATTGGTGTGCATATATTTGTTTGTGTCTTTGCTTTCAATTCTTCTGGGTATATACCCAGCAGTGGAATCTCTGGGACATAGAGAAGTACTGTAGTCAGCTTTTTGAGGAACTGCCAAACTTCCTCCAAAGTGGCTGGAAAATTCAACAATCCCACCAGCAGTGGATGAGGGTTCCCATTCCTCCACATCCTCTCCAACACTTATAGTCTGCTGTTTTTTTTTAATAGCTGCCATTCTAATGGGTGTAAGATGGTATCTCATTATAGTTTTGATTTTTATTTCCCAAAAAGCTAGTTTTGTCGAGCATTTTTCATGTGCTTTTTAGCCATTTGTTATTTCTTCCTTGGAAAAGTGTCTTTTCAGGTCACTTGCCCATTTTTTAAATAGGTTGTTTGTCATTTTATTTTCAAGGTGTCGGATTTCTTTACATATGCAGGATATTAGGCTCCTATCAGATATATGGTTGTCAAATATTTTCTCCCATTGTGTAGGCTGCCTTTTTATTTTCTTGATAATGTCATTTGAGGTTCAAAAGCTTTTAATTTTGAGGATATCCCATTTATCTTTTTTTCCTTTTGTTGCTCATGCTTCGGGTGTGAAGTTCATGAAACCATTTCCTATTACAAGATCCTGTGGATGCTTCCCTACATATTTTCGAAGATCTTTATGGCCTTGGCTCTTATATTTAGATCTTTAATCTATCATGAGTTAATTTTTGTATAAGGTGTGAGATGGTGTTCATCTCTCATTATTTTGGATATGGATATCCAGTTCTCCAAGCACCACTTCTTGAATATGCCATTCTCTCCCAACTGAGTTGGCTTGGTGGCCTTATCAAAGATCAGATGACTGTATATGCAAGGATTTATGTCAGAACTCTCAGTTTGGTTTCATTGGTCAGTATGTCTATCCTTGTGCCAATACCATGCAGTTTTGAACTCTGTAGATTGTAGTATGTTTTAAAGTCAGCTACTATGATACCTCCCACTTCATTTTTCTTTTTCAACATGTCTTTGGTGATTCGGGGCCTCTTACCCTTCCAAAGAAATTTTGTAGTTACTTTTTCCAGTTCCTTAAAAAATACAGTGTTGATTTTTACTGGGATTGCATTAAATCTGTAGATTAGTTTTGGTAGGATAGACCTTCTGATGATGTTTAGGCTTTCTATCCATGAACAGGGAATATTTTTCCATTTATTTAAATCTTCTTTGATTTCCTTTAACAGTGTTGTATAGTTTTCTGTAAATATGTCCTTTACATCTTTAGTTAAATTTATTCCTAGTTATTTGATTCTTTTAGTTACAATTGGAAATGGTATTTTTTTTCTTGATTTCTTCCTCAGATTGCTTGTTATTGGTGTACAGAAATGCTACTGATTTTGGAGCATTGATCTTATAGCCTGAGATATTATGAACTCCTTTACAAGTTCTAGAAGCTTTGTTGTAGATTTCTCAGGGCTTTCTATGTAAAGTATCATGTCGTCCACAAATAATGAAATTTTTACTTCTTCTTTTCCAATTTGGATGACTCTTATATCTTTTTCTTGCCTCAGTGCTCGAGCAAGTACATCTAAGACAATGTTAAATAGCAGTGGTGATAGTGGACATCCTTGTCTTGTTCCCGATCTCAGAGGGAAGGCTTTTAGGATTTCACCATTGAAGATGATGTTAGCTTTGGGTTTTTCATATATACCCTTTATCATGTTGAGAAAGTTTCTTTCTATTCCTACCTTTTGCATTGTTTTTATAAGGAAAGAGTGCCGTATTTTGTTGAATGATTTTCTTCATCTATAGATGATCATGTGATTTTTTCTTTCAATCTTTTTACGTGGTGTATTACATTCATTGATTTTCTTATGTTGAACCATCCTTCCATACCATGGATGAATCCCACTTGGTCATGGTATATAATTCTTTTGATATGTTGTTGAATGTGATTAGCAAGTATTTTCTTGAGGATTTTAGCATCTAGATTCATTAGAGAAATTGGTCTGTAATTTTCCTTTCTTGTGGTATCTTTGTTTGGCTTTGGTATTAGGGTAATGTTGGCACCATAGAATGAGTTAGGCAATGTTCCTTCTACTTCTATTTTTTGGAAGAGCTTAAACAGGATTCGTGTTATCTCTTTCTGGAATGTTTGGTAGAATTTGCATGTTAAGCCATCTAGTCCTGGGTTCTTCTTAGTTGGGAGGCTTTTGATGTCTGAGTCTTTCTCTTTACTTGTATTTGGACTGTTGAGTTCATCAATTTCTTCTTTTGTCAATGAAGGCTGCTTGTGAGTTTTTAGGAATTTGTCCATTTCCTCTAAATTATCATTCTTGTTGGCATATAATTTTTCAAAGTATCCTCTTATGATACTCTTTATTTCTGTGGGGTTAGTAGTGATAACCCCTTCCTCATTCTTTATGTTGTGTATTTGCATCTGCTCTCTCTTTTTTGTTGTTAGTCTGGCTAAGGGTTTGTCAATTTTATTGATCTTGTTGAAGAACCAGCTCTTGGTTTTGTTTATTTTTTCTAGTGCTTTCTTATTCTCTATTCCATTTATTTCTGCTCTAATCTTTGTTATTTCCTTCTTTTTGCTTCTTTTGGTGATCGTTTATTGTTGTGTTTTCAATTCCTCCAAGTGTGCAGGTAGGTCTTCAATTTTATCTGTTTCTTCTTTTTTGATATATGCATTTATGGCTATGAATTTTCCCTCTCAGTACATCCTTGGATGCATCCCATAGGTTTTGATATGTTATGTTGTCATTTTCATTTGTTTCAAGGTAGTTAATGGTTTCTTTTGTGATTTCCTCCTTGACCCATTGTTTGTTTAAGAGTGTGTTGTTTAACTTCCATATCTTTGTGCCTAATCTGTTTCTCTGGCCCTTATTGATTTCCAATTTCATTCCATTGTGGTCAGAGAAATTCGTTTGTATAATCTCAATCTTTCTGAATTCATGGAGAGTTGTTCTGTGGCCTAGCCTGTGGTCTCTCTTGGAGTATGATCCTTGTGCATTCAAGAAGATTGTATATCCCAATATTTTTGGGTGTAGCATTCTGTATATGTGTATTAGGTCCAGGTCCTCCAATGTATTATTCAGAGTCTTTGTTTCTTTATTGATTCTCTGTCTACATGTTCTGTCTAATAGTGATAATTTTGTGTTGAAGTTCTCCACTATAATCATAGAGGTCAGTGTTTGCCTCATTTATTTTGAGGCACCCTGATTAGGTGCATAAATGTTTATGATTGTACTTTCTTCTTGAAAGATTACCCCTTTTACTAA
>JAQZBX010095840.1:0-11871 GCA_029593785.1 Cabassous unicinctus
ACAGAGGAAAGACAATAAGAGATGCAGCAGACCAGGGAGCTGAGGTGGTGCAAGAGATTGAGCGCCTCTCTCTCACTCTGGAAGGTGCCAGGATCGGTTCCCGGTGCCATCTAAAGAGAAGACAAGCAGACACAGAAGAACACACAGCAAATGGCCAGAGAGCAGCAGTGCAAAAACAATGAGGGGGGAATAAATAAATAAATTAATCCTTTAAAAAATGAATTATATATCTGATTGTGGTTAAAGGGGGAATCAATTGTAGCGAGGAATTTTAGCAATTCTGCACACTAATGCAGAATGCTAAAACCGGGGTTGAGTAGATGAGAACTCTGTATTTTCTGCATGATCTTTCTGTAAACCTACAACTTCTTTAATCAAAAAAAATTGTAAAAAGTCCCCTTCTTGCAACTCCAGAGTAATAATGTGTGTTTCAGCCAAGGATGATCAATGAATGCTAAGGTTATCAAGGGAAGGGCTGTTGGGGAACAAGATGTTCACAAGGTCCCAAAGAATCACCCCACTAATTGCAAAAGGGTCAGTGCACCTTTATAAAGGGAAATCTGGTGTCACACCTAAATGAGTGATCACAATGAGCGTCACCGCTGGTAGAACAAGAGACATCGTTGCACCTCTTGACTCAACAGGAAGCATGCAACATCACCTGGAAAGTCTTTTTTAAAAAAATGTTGAACCCGAACCCAATTGAGCATGTAGATTTAACGTTCTGTTTCCAGGAAATGACAGAGGACAGAGAAACTCCAAGAGGAAATAATCAGATGACTCCAGATGTGAGACATTCTGTACGACAGTGGCCAAGCCTCTCCGAGGTCAATGTCAAACAAACAAAAGAATGGGAAAAAAGAGAAAAGAAGAGAAAAAAAGAAAAAAGAGGGTATTATTCTAGACTAAACAACAACTTGAAAGTCATAATAACTAAATGCAGTGCATGCTGTTTCTTTCATTCTGCTTCAAAAGAATCAACCACAAAAGACTTCTTAAGACAATTGAGGAAACTGGAATACAGGCCAGACATTTGATGAGGTTATTGCATTATTATTGATCTTCTTAGATGTGAAAATGATAATCTGTGTAAGAGAATGTCCTTTTTCTTGGGAGACAATGGTGGAAGCAGTTAAGAGCGAAGTGCCATGTCATGTCTGCACATCGGTTTCCAGTGTCTGCACAAAGTTAGCTAGAAGATATTTTGTGGATGTCAACATAATAGTTGTTAAATCTCGGAGGATCTATGGGTATTCATTGTATTTTAATTTGATCTTTCTCTGTGTTTCAAATTTAAGTTTTGGTGTGTTTTAGTTTTCTGGCTGCTAAAACAGATACTATCCAATGGGTTGGCTTAACAACAGGAATTTATTGGCTCTTGATTTCAGAGTCTAGAAGGCTTGCTTCCTCGTAGGGTCAGTATCTTCTGGTTAGTTGGCCATCTTTGGGGTTCTTTGGCTTTTCTGTCACATGGACATGCACATGGCAGCATCTTCTTTCTCTTCCAGGTTCTTATTCCAACTTTTGGCTGCTCCACATGGCTTCTCTTTTCTGTGTCCATTTCCTTTGCTCACAAGGACTTCATCCATATTGGATGAAGGTCCATCCTCATTCAGCTTGGTCACACCTTGACTAATAATATCTTCAAAGGTCCTGTTTACACATGGGTTCACACCCACAGGGCCAGGGTTGAGACTTGTACCTGCCTTTTGTAGAGGGACATGATTCAATTCCCAACATGGGGGAAATTTTAAAAAAAACAAAAAAACAAGCTCTTCATCATAAAAGGCTGGGGCTCTTATTGTAAAGGAACGACTGTTTGGTCTCTAAAGTAAGTTTTGTTCAAAGAATGGCCTCTAGCATTTTGAGAAATTAGTACAAAGCAAGGGGAACATTAGCAATGTAAGAAATTCAAAGCAAGAGACTGAGCCATGTATGTAAATCGCAATAATGAAAATCGGGGCTTTCGCCACATTTCTAAGAAATATCCTTTTTTTGGACACTTTTGCTTTTGTCTTACCTCTCGTGGGTGGTTGGAGAAGGTTCACCAGCAAGGCCGCTAAGGGATTAGAAAAGGGGTGGCAAACGTGGGGGAAGGAACCAGAAAAAAAACTCTCACTGCTTCAGAGAACACATTTAGAACAGGCTATGGGCCTTAAGATCAAAAAATATCACAGGTGCTCTTGTTTAAATTTGAGCCATCCCTTTGGAAAATACCGATCACACTGACATCATTTCCTGTGGCCAAGTAATTCCATTCAAGGAACTCAAGCCTTGAGACACTAAGAAGATTAAAAAAAAATTAAACGAGCATCTGTAAAGTGTTTAGAGCAGCGTCTGAAACATTGCTGGTGCTACATAAATGATTGCTATTATTACTATTTCTGCATTTTAAGAGCACATCAAAGAGGATAAGGTAAGGGGGAACGGGTATAGCTCACGGGTCGAGAGCCTGCTTCCCATGTATGAGGTCCCAGGTTCAATTCCCGGTGCCTCCTAAAAAAAAAAAAAAAGAATAAGCTGGAACACTCTAAAACTTGCATTTGGGAGGAGGAGGGGTATATGAGAATCCCTCTATATTTTGATGTAACATTTCTGTAATCTAAAGCATCTTTAAAAATGAAAAATAAAAAATATTTTTTTAAAAGGAAAAAAAAAAGATAAGGATTGATTGACGGCAGGATATATTAGGTATAAAAGCAATAGGCTACACGCTGTTTAATCTGTATAGGCCAGCCATTGTGTTAAGAAAGGGATGGGGGGGTAGGCAAGACATAGAATCTAGCTAAATAAATGTGCTTGTAAATGCATGGGCTTTGCTGGAAAGCTGCACGAACAAGATCTGCTCATGGTTGTTGCCTTTGAGTAGGGTTTAGGCTTTCTAGATGGAAGAGAAATTTACATTTAACCATGTTCCCTTTTTTGCATTGTTCGAATTTTTTTTTTTAACCATGTGCACATTTGAACTATTTAAATATATATACATATATGGATCAGCTCCAAAAACTTGAGGTATACAAGATAGCTTTACGCTGGACACCCAAATTCTGTCACCTTGACCGTGAGACTTAAAATTAGAATCCCGCATCCCCAGAGACAACTCAGAAAGGGCTGGTTTCAGAATGAGGGTTAGCAGATTCCGAGTGAAGTTCAGAAACCTCCAGCACCTGTTCTGAGGAACCCCAGCACTGTCGGGGTCCATTTTCACAAGTCATGAGATTCGAGCATGCCCATTAGCATCAATAATGAAAATTCCTTTCATTTTTGTGGCTCTTTTCCATTTTTAGCCACCCCACAAGTTGGGTTGGGTTTCAGAGTACTTGGGAAAACATAGAAATAAACAGACCTTCACATCTATGGCTAATTGATCTTTTTTTTTTTTTTTAATTAAAGATTTATTTATTTATTTTTTTTTTTAATTTACCGCCCCCCCCCTTGCTGCTTGTGCTCGCTGTGTCCATTTGCTGTGCATTTTTCTGTGTCTGCTTGTCTCCCTTTGTTGCATCATCTTGCTGCGCCAGCTCACCATGCACGCGGGCCGTCAGCTCACTGTGCCACACGGGTCATCAGCTTGCCTTCACCAGGAAGCCTCAGGAATCAAACCTGGGGCCTCACCATATGGTAAACGGGAGCCCAACCACTTCAGCCACATCCTCTTCCCTAATTGAACTTTGATACAAGGGAGCCAAGTCCATTCAATGGGGAAAGAATAGTCTCTTTAACAAGTAGTGTTGGGTAAACTGGATATCTGTATGCAAAAGAAGGAAGGTGGACTCCCACCTCACACCATTTATGAAAATTAACTCAAAATGGATCAAAGACTTAAACATAAGAACCAAAACTATAAAATCCTAGAAGAGAACATAGGGAAGCATCTTCAGGACCTTGCATTATGCTATGGTTTCTTGGACTTTATTCCCAGAGCACAAGCAACAAAACAAAAAGTAGATGAATGCGACTTCATCAAGATTTAAAACTTTTGAGAATCAAAGAACTTTATCAAGAAAATAAAACGACAACCTACAGAATGGGGGAAAATATTTGGCAAACATATATCTGATAAGGTTTATTTTTTTAAGATTTATTTTATTTATTTATTCTCCCCGCTTGTTGTTTTTACACTCGCTGTCTGCTCTCTGTGTCCATTTGCTGTGTGCTCTCTGTATTTGTTTGTCTTCTCTTCTCGTCTTCTCTTTAGGAGGCACAGGAAACCAATCCTGGGACCTCCGGTGTGGGAGAGAGACACTCAATTGCTTGAGCCACATCAGCTCCCTGGTTTATTGTGTCTCTCATTGTCTCTCCTCTTTGTCTCTTTTTGTTGTGCCAGCTTGCCACGTGGGCCAGCTCGCTTTCACCAGGAGGCCCTGGGAAATGAACCTGGGACTGCCCTTATGGTAGACGGGAGCCCAATGGCTTGAGCCACATCCGCTTCCCTGATAAGGGTTTAATATCCAAAATACATAAAGAACTTCTACAACTCAAAAACAAAGACAAACAACACAATTGAAAAGTGGGCAAAAGACTTGAATAGACATTTCTCCAAAAAGGATAAACAAATGGCTAAAAAGCACATGAAAAGATGCTTCCAATATCCTTAACCATTAGAGATATGCAAATAAAGCCACAATGAGATACGAGGATATGGTGAAATAGGAACCTTCTTACATTGTTGGTGGGAATGTAAACTAGCACAGCTGCTATGGAAACAATTTGGCAGTTCCTCAGAAAGTTAATTATAGAATTACCATATGACCCGGCAACCCCACTTCTAGATATATATCCAAAAGAATTAAAAGCAAGGACTCAAACAGATATTTTGCACACTGATGTTCATAGCGACATTATTCACAATTGCCAAAAGATGGAAGCAGCCCAAGTGTCCATCAACTGATGAGTGGATAAACAAAATGTGGTATATCCATACAGTGGAATATTATTAAGCCATAAAAAAGGAATGAAGTTCTGATGCATGCTACAACATGGCTGAAGCTTGAAGACATCATGTTGAGTGAAATAAGCTGGACACAAAAGGACAAATATTGTATGACTTCACTTACATGAAATAATTAGAATAGTTAAATTTGGAGTCAGAAATTATAATTCAAGTTGCCAGTGGCAGGGGTTAGGGTGGGGAATGAAGAGTTAATGCTTCATTGGTATGGAGTTTTCTGCCTGGGGTGATGGAAAAGTTTTGGTCATGGATGATGGTGACGGTGGCACAACTTTGTGAATGTAAAAATTTTAAAAACAAACGAATAGGGAAGCAGATGTGGCTCAAGTGATTGGGCTCCTGTCTACCATATGGGAGGTCCGGGGTTCGATTCCCAGGGCCTCCTGGTGAAAAGCAAGCTGGCCTGTGTGGCGAGCTGGCCCAAGAGGAAAGCTGACCCCCGCAGAGTGCTGGCCTGCACAGGAGTGCTGGTGCAGCAAGATGACACAACAAAAAGAGACACAGAAGAGAGACAATAAGAGACACAGCAGACCAGGGAGCTGAGATGGCGCAAGAGATTGAGCAGCCTCTCTCTACTCTAGAAGGTCCCGATCTACTCTAGAAGGTCCCGGGATCGGTTCCCGGTGCTGCCTAAAGAGAAGAAGACAAGCAGACACAGAAGAACACAAAATAAATAAATAAGTAAATCTTAAAAAAAAAAAAACTAACAAAAAGAAAAAGTCACGAGATTGTATTCACAGCAGCTCTTTATCAAAATGTGTCATCTGTTTAATTTGGATATAAATTAAAATCTGAGCTACTCAGAAAGATGTTGAATTCTCAGTAAATATTTATTTCTACCCTCTGCAGAGTATTTAGAAAGCATTCATTTTTATATATCCTAATTTCGTTACCTGAGGACCAGTGTAGGCAGGTAAAAGAGAGGTGCAGTGCCTCTCCTCACCCATGGATGGTACAAATGGAAAGAGAATTCTTCTTCCTCCTTGTTTTTCTGGGAAAGTAGTGCTATGCTTTGCAGAAAAATAGCAGGCAGGGCAAATTGACTCGATACTTGTCAAGTCAGCTTGTTTTTGCCACAGAATAAAAATTGTAAGAGGATAATATAGGGAATGTATAACAGTGATTTTGGCAGTAGTTAAGGATTGTGGTTAATAATATAAATACAGGAATTTCTTCTACTACAAGGTGTTAAGAATATGGTGATACAAGGGAAAATATGACTAATGTAACTTATAAACTATAGTTAACAACAATATTGTACTATTTTTGGAGCAAAACAAAGAAGGTATTGTATTAATGCTAAAGTTAAAAAAAAAAAAAAGAATGTGGGGGGGCGGATGTGGCTCAAATGGTTGGGCGTCCATCTGCCATATGGAGGGACCTGGGTTCGATCCCCGGGACCTCCTGGTAAAATAAAGAAAAATATAGAAGATGTGCGTGCCACCAGACTCTGTGTGCAGGTGCGCCACCAGGCCCTGCTGAGCCACGCAGCAAGATGATGATGTAACAGGAGAGAGACACAGGGGAGAGCCAAGACGTGCCAAAAAATCAGGAACCGAGGTGGCGCAGGTGGCAGAATGCCTCTCTCCCACATTGGAGGTTCCCAGGATTGAATCCCGGTGAAGACAGGAGAAGGATGAGAAGAGAGGGCAGGAAACAGACACAGAGAGTTGCCCAGCAAATGGACACAAAAAACAGCAGGGGTGTTAAAATGGATAAAGTGAATAAATAAATAAATAACAACAACAACAAAAATAGAATGTGGGGTTTGGTTTTGAGAGATATGAATATGATTAAGCTTTCTTTTTCTCTTCTTCATTTTCTTCATTAACAAGAAGAGCTTGACTATGTCATTTAACTAATCTGTGTTCATCTGTGTATCTTTCTGAACACTGGAGAAACAACTGAGTTTGTTGTTGGAATTAAATGAGCTAAAAGTGCCTGGACAAATTTTTTTAGGAGTAATGCTTCCATAACTTGCTTTGTTTTGTTTTGTTTAAATATAATTTTTAAAAAAAATTTTTAAAGATATTTAGATTACACAAATGTTACACAAAAAATACAGGGATTCCCATAGATTCCCATATGCCCCGCTCCCCACACCTCCCACACCCTTCCACATAAACAACGTCCCTCATTAGTGTGGCACATTCATTGCAATTGATAAACGCATCCTGGGGCTTTGCCACTGATCAAAGACCATAGTTCATTGTAGTCTACACTCTCTCCCACACAGTTCTGCAGGCTATGGGAAGATATATAATGGCATATATCTGTCATTGCAACGTTCCATAACTTGTTGAGCTGTATTTTATCTGTTATTTTATTTTTTGAATTTGAAATAAAGTTTGAATTTTTAGAAAAAATAAAAATTTTACCTGGAAACCTGTGGTGTCCCCAACATGTTAGAATAAGACTGAAGAATTCAAATCTTAAAAGAAAGAAAGAAAGAAACAAAGAAACAAAGTTTCAGTAGGGTATAAAAAGGGCTACAGTTTTTATACTTGCTATCGTTTGTTGAGAACTGATTCCAGGCCAAGAACTGGCTCTAAGAACTTTATTGTGTTAACTTTTTTCCTTCTCATGGCAACTCCTGAGATATGAATGATTATCATTCCCATTTTCCCGGTGAGAAAATGGAAGCACAGAGGGGTTAAGGAACTGGCCCCAGGCCACCAGCTGGTAAGTGGTGGAGCCAAGATTCAAACCCAGGCTGTCCAGCTCTGATGTTTAGCCTCTCAAGTGCTTTGATGGGAGTAAAGGCACGACTCAGGAAACCCAGAGAGTGGGCACCTACCCTGGCCTGGGGCAGTCAGGGTTGGCTTCCTGGAGGAGGTGCCACCTCACCTGAGCCTTGGAGGAGGAGGAGGAGGAGCTGACCAGGCAATGAAATAGGAGAAGGTGGTCCCGGAAGAGGGTAGGACCTGAGCAATTATCTGCCTTTAGACCAGAGAGAGAGTTCAACCAGCAGTGGGTGCCAGGGGGTGGGGGACGGAGAGAATGGGGGTGGGGTGCTGGTAAGAGATAAGGCCCAACAGGAGGGCAAGGGCCTGCTCTTGGGAAAGGTGTGAGCTTAGGGCAGAGTTTATTGTGCATCCCAGGACAAAAGGGCCAGGCCTTCAGTTCTCTGCTTGCACACAGTAGGCGCTCAGGCAGGCAGTTCCCGGTGGGATTCTTGGAGCATGGGGCGGGGTGGGGGCTGGGGGCAGTCCTCTCATCTGTGCTCCTCTGGGGAGTGAATGCGCAGGCGCAGGAGGAGGGTGGGGGGAAGCCGGGGTGCTGCTGATTTACATCTTACAGGTTGGGGGGGAAAACCCAGGAAGTGCCGCCGAGGCACTAATCAAATCTAGGGCGAGCATAAACGTCCTGAGTAATGAGTGGCCTGGGTCGGAGCAGTCGTGGCGCTGGGAGCCGGGCGGGTCGCGCAGAGCGGTGTGAGTAGCTGGCCTGGGGCAGGGGTGTGTGTGCGTGCGTGTGTGTGTGTGTGTGTGTGTGTGTGTCAGCCCTGTGGCCCAGGTGTGGGCTGAGGGGATTGCAGAGAGGCAAGCCCTGGCCATCTCGAGCCCTCCCCACCCCCCAAGCCATTGCACCTTAAGAACCCAGACTCTGGGAGCCTTTGGGGGTGAGGGGCTTGCAAGCCAGGGAAGGAGGGGACCCAGGCTGGGTATCAGCCATCAAGGCAGGGGGAACCCTGGTCCCACCTCTGTGACCCCATCTCCCCATATGGCCAGAGGATTAAGAGCCAAATTGGCCAGGGTATTTCTTAAACATTTTAATTAAAAATTGAAACTTACGCAGAATTAGCCCAGAGAGTATAATAAACCCCCTGCACACAGCACCCAACTTCCACAATTATCACTATATGACCAGCCATATATCATCTGTGCCCTCCCCATTTCACCCCTCTCATTGCCACTGGATTATTTTAAAGCTAATCCTAAACATCATATCATTCGATCAGTAGATACCTCAGGATGTATCTCTTAAAAAACAAGCACACCTAAAAAATCAAACTAACCATTACACTTTCCTTAGTATCATTCAATAGCCAGTCAGATTTCGAATTTTCTTCAATTGCTTTATAAATGACTTTTGCAGTTGATTTGTTCAAATTAGCATCCCAACAGGGCCCACATTTGGTTACTTTTTTTTTCAGATCCTTTTTTTTTTTAACTTTCATAACATAAAATTTCCCGTTTTGACCACTTTCAAGGGTACAATTCAGTGGTATTGATTACATTCATAATCTTGTGCTACCATCACCAATATCCATTTGGTTATGTTTTAATCTAAAACAGTTCCCTCTTTCTCTCTCTCTCTTTTTTTTTTTTCCGTTGCCCTTTATTTGTTGAGGAAACTGGATCATTTATTCTGTAGAATTTTTATCAGGGCAGGTTTTAAAGGTTGATTGGAAGACACAGTATTACTGGAAGCATAAATAACTAAAGCAGGTGAAAGTTTATTCCTGCCCCTTCCTTATACCCAAGTCCCAGAGGGGCTGTGAAGGGGGGGCAGGGGTGCTGAGGCTGCACAGCATGAATTCAGAGCTGCTCCCTGCTGCTTTCTCACCCACACCTCAGGGAGGGATGGCTCTTTTCTCTGATTCCTTCTGTGTCCAGCAGCCAGGTCCCCACACCTGAGCCCAGATGAGAGATCAAATATATACAACTTCTGAGAGTTGAATGAGACGGTGAGTGGAGACGGCTCAGATGGCCCAATATGGCAGGGAGCAGCCCAGGGTCGCGCCCTGGTGCTGATGGAGGCTGCTGCGTGTTGTAGCACAGTCAGCCCCAATCCCAGCCAGGAGTCGAGACCTGCTTCTAGCTCCACCCCGTTCACAGACTCACTGTGTCATATTGGACAAGGTCCTTCTCCTGCCTGGGTATCCAATTCCTCGACTATACCATGAAGAAGACCATCTGTTCTGCCAGATATTGCACCCCCCTCCCCAAGCAGAAAAGCGCTTTGAATCTGCCAGAGCCTTTTCTTGGAAGAGTCACAAGCTCTTCACAGGCTCTGAGAAGAGTCACAGGCTCTGAGAAGGCCTGCAGTTAAAAAAAAGAAGGAAACAAAAAAGCTTTGGCTTTCTTTAACACAGTGCTTTTCAAAGGGAGTTGGCCCGAGGGCTCTTTCTTGGTAGAGCAGCTATTTTCAAAGCCCGGGTACCTCCTCTAAGGACACTTCCTTCTATCCTGTTCTCGGGTCTCCGTGGGATGAGAGGCTGCCTGAGTCCTGGTTGTAGCATGCGGTACAATCCCAGCCCCCAGACTCAGTGAGCCAACAGAGAGTTCTTTCTTCATTCCCTTTACATCAACATGGTTTCTTTCTCAAGCTTCACTTCAGCCTGGCTGGGGTCAGTCTTGGGGTTTTCCTGCCCCTCTTTGGGACTGCATTGTGGTTCTGGAATTTTCCATCAGTTCAGCTGGTGGTAGAGGAGGAGGGAGCAGGGATGGCCATCCCTCTAGTCAGTCGGGCACTATCCCCATCCTGTCAACTGTGGTGGCTTTGGTGGCATCTCGGCCACAAATAGGTCTTGGAACCTTCTGGAAGGCTGCCCGTATCCCCCTAGTCCGCCGTCCACCCAGCCGTAGCTCTGCCGTGCACTCAGGGCGGTGGGTGCCAGTTCTCGTCCTCTCCTCTCCCCTCCCCCATTCAAATGCAGGGTGGGGGGAAGCAGAGGTTTCTTCATTCATTCCTCTTGATTTTTAAATTACCTTTTTTGAATAGATGGTATACCACATGGTTAGAAAACCAGAAAATATGGGGAAAAAAATACAGAAGAAAGCCTTCCTTTCTTCTTTGTCCTCCATCTGCCCAGTTCCTGCCTCCCCTGACAGCTTTTTGGTGTATAATTCCACATGCCATAAAGTTCACCTGTTTAAGGTGAACCATTCAATGTTTTTCGTATCTTTACAGAGTTGTGCAACCATCCACCATAATCTAATTTTAGGACATTTTCATCACCTCCCCCCCAAAAAAAAAACCTTATCACTCATTCCTTGCTCATCCCACACCCCAGCCTGAGGCAACTGCCAATCTAATTTTCGTCTCTATAGATTTGCCTATTGTGGACATTTCATGTAAATGGAATCATACAATACGTGGTATTTTGTGATGGGCTTCTTTCACTTAGCATAAATTTGTGAGATTCATCCATGTTGCAGAATATATCATTCCTTTCTGGGACTAAATAAATTCCATTGTATGGAGAGACAATGTTTTCTTCATCCATTTATCCGTTGATGGACATTTGAGCTATTTCCACTTTTTGACTCTTGTTAATGGTGCCCGGGCATGTGTTTTCATTTCTCTTGGGTAAAGATATCCAAGTGGAATTGCTGGGTCATATGGTAACTGTTTAAAATTTGGAGTAACTGTTCAACTGTTTTTCAAAGGGGCTGTACTATGTTACAATCCCACTAGCAATGTATGAGGGTTCCAGTTTCTCCACATCCTAACCAACATTTGTTATTGTCCATCTTTTTCATTATAGCCATCTTAGTGGGTGTGAAGTGGTATCTCCTTGTGGTTTTGGCTTGTATTTCCCTAATGACTAAGGATACTGAGTATCTTTTCCTGTGTTTATTAGCCATTCATATGTATATATATATATATATTTTTTTTTTTAAGATTTATTTATTTTATTTATTTATCCCCCCCTTGCTGCTTGTGCTGCTGTGTCCATTCACTGCGTGTCTTCTCTGTGTCTGCTTATCTCCCCCTTGCTGTGAGGTCTTGCCGCATCAGCCCACTGCGCCGCCTTGCGAGCCGGCCTGCCCTCACAAGGAGGCGCCGGGAAGCGAACCCGGGGCCTCTCATATGGTAAACGGGTGCTCTATCCATTGCGCCACTCCCGCTTCCTGCCGTGAAGTTGCTGCATCAGCCCACCGCACCGCTCAGGCCGGCGTGCCCTCACAAGG